>JAQFVV010012787.1:498867-701067 GCA_028023455.1 Epiperipatus broadwayi
TATTCGAATATGTGGATTCGAAACACCGGCCTCTTAGGCAGAGAAGAACATACTCGGAGAGTATGTATGCCCAAACAATAGCTATAAAGTATATAACTAGCGTTACATTTCCAGGACATAGCTTCTTCTCGGCTGTTGAGTTCAACACCAAGTTCAAAGCACTTTTTTTTGTTTGTGTATAAATATGGGCGCCAGCTATCTATTCAAGGATGAATAAATAACGCACTTTGAGCAATGGCCACTAACTCAATGCCTAAATCCACGACTAGCTCAGCTGTTTGTAATCACTAATAGATTATACATAATTAGTGGTTAAAAGACTTGATAAAGAATTGCAAAAGGAATTTATAAAAGAATTGATAAAAGATAAAAGGAATTGATAAAAAGAATTGACCGACAAATAAAGTTTAATTTTAAAGATAATTTATTAACTAACATTTATTTACTAAATTTAAACATTTTATAATTCTAATAAAACACACGCATATTTTAAATTAACATTTCTAAATAGTTTAAATATTCCTATAGATTTAATAACAGAACTAATAAATATTGATATAGTGATCACGCACATATTAACTCATGCACACACATAATAATGATAATAAAAGAACTACATAGCATTTGAAATTTAATCACACACATCAATAGTTCATTTATGTATGATATAGAGTTCATATAATTAGACTCTTGAAAGATTTGGTACTAATTAATGAAATGCAATGGCTATTACAGTATAAACGAAAATAAGCAAATGTTTTACCTAGGATTTTGAACGTAGATTTAACACTTTGTTTTCTTCTTGTTTGTTGTTTCCAGTGGATAGTTCCAGTATGAATGCTTCCAGCCGGCTGGGACGTTTCCTTGCTGAGTTTCCTGATTTTCACGATTATTACCATCGGAGACAAATAGATACTGACGGAGATTTTATAAGATGTTAAGCTGACATTATTTCAAGGGCACATCTGCTGTTTTCTCGGACATCTGGGCTGGAGATAAACGTGCATTCCCAAGATCTTCTCAACAATGCATTTTGTTTGTTAACTGCTCAATTAATTTCTGAACTGCACTACTCAATTACTTTGTGAACTGATTGTCTCAACTGTTTCCGATAAAATATTCAGTATTTATACCAATGAAGTGTTTTCTTTCCAATATCCTCCGGCAAATATCTGTTGTCAAATTCTTTATCAATTAATCCTTTGATAAACGTGTTTTGGAAGATTGCTTAATTAGTAATAGCCATGCAATAAAACGTGTTGTTTTATTTTATTAATAGCCATTGCCGTGTTTTTAATGATAATCTTTTTTATTTCGCATACATTTTATTTATTTACAAATCGCACATATATACGCACATATATTTTTAATACAATTTACTATTTAGTTTTAACATTATTTTTTATTTAATTAAACTTGAATGAAAAGAGATTTGTATGTTTTAACTTTTTAAATTATATTTTTACGAATACTAATAAAAACTCTTTACTTCTTTTTATAACCCTTAGTTTAATTTCTCTAACGAAAACTCCCCTCTCCCCTTCTGATTAATTAATTGTAGCTTTTTTATTTCAAAAACTAACGCTAGAAAACTATTTAATTCTTATCTTTTTTCTAAAACAAACTGCAATAAACTCTTCAACGTTTAATTTTATGTTTTTCTTTTATGAACGATTATTTTAATAATATAATTTTAGATAAAATTATATGTGCCTATATCAATATAGGTACATTACACCGCCCTTCCTTTTGAGAGTAAAATGCATCATTTTTGACCATTTTATCTCTGACCACATTAAATCTTAATTTATTATTCTTTCTAAATTTGCTTTTTGGTATCTTTTCCTTTCCATACTAAGGGCAATCTCCAATTATGCTTTTCTTCTTTCTATGCTGGTAACATTGCTTACAATGTTCATCCTGGATAATGACCACGAGGACAAACTAAATTTGTGGCACAGGGATCTTTTATAAATGAAGCTTCAGCTGCCGATTCTCTTGATCGGACTTTGACTAAGAAAAGGTGGCTGCAAATGGCAGGAATTTCAACTGTCCATTTCTGACTTACGCCCTGGAAAACGATTGCCGATTCTCTTGATCGGACTTTGACTAAGCAGCTGCAATGGCAGGAATTTTCAACTGTCCATTTCTGACTTACGCTTTGGAAAACGAGGTACAAGATATGGGGATTCTCCCCTGAAAAGTGACTTACGACTTACTCTGGTTGTTGCCAGTGCATTTTTTTAAAAGAGGAATGATCCCGGCCAATCCGTTGCGGGTACTAGAATTTATCCAGTCGAGAGCTTTAAACTTAATCCTTATCTAACTTATTTCAATACTACCCTCATCCCTTTAGATTCGAACCCTTATACACTCCTAATACAACTTAGATTGACTTTCATTTATACTATTTTTAAATTCATTACGAACATTATTTAAATATTTAGTTTTACGATACTTATAATATTATCTTTAAACTATCATGGATATCAATTTACATATTTATTTATATTACAATATTACTTTAACCCATTACTTTAACTTATATATTAACGTGCGTGTACTCAGAAAAAACTATTTTGCTTTATTATGACTCATTCATTATTATTTTACTAGAGATTTTTTTTTTATCTTGATTATTTTAAACAATTTATTTATATCCTTTTCTTAACTTACGGTATGCAAAACAAACTTTTATTTTAACATGCGTATATTCAAAAAACTATTTTATTTTACTACGAATATTTTATTTATTTTCTACAGATATATTATACTTATTTATTTAACTTGTTTTTATGTATTTCTGTTATTTTATTCATTTATTTAATTCTACAAACATTATTTCTAAATCCTTAATTTGACCCATTTATTTAACTTGATTTTATTGATTTTTTTTATTTATTTGATCTGTTTATTTACGAGCATTTCCTTAATTAATATGTGCGTGGAGAAAAAAAAATCTTTTATTTTGCGAAGCCTCTGTTATTATTATTTGACAAAACAATCCATCATTTTAAATAGTGAAATTCTAATTCAGGCTTTTCACCTACGTCAAAATAATTATATTAGACTCATAGTCCATTTCCGGTCCCTTTTTTGTTTATTTCCTTTACTATTCCGCCCGTTTACTAACTTTTAAACTATGTCAGGCTGTTCCTTCTTTCTTTCTACAAATTCTATAATATAAACTAACTTTTCTTTCTTATCGGTTCCGCTTTTATATTTTATTGCTTTATCTCTTTCTCTTTCTGTTCTTTTTTCGACTTCGTAACTCAGAAAATCTTTATACCTAGACAAACTCCGAATTACTTCAATCTGGGAATATTTTTTTCTACGCTTTCTCTTTGTTTTAAATCTACATCTACAGCGAATGCGAACGTTTACTTTAACCTTTTTAAATTTTTGTAAAAACTTTTCTACACTATCTACTACCTTGAACTTATGTTTTTCTTCTATTTCTTGATCTACATTTGTGTCTACTTTATTTATCACAACGCTATCTGATTCTAATTCAATTTCTATGTCTTTTATCACCTCAACTTCCTTTTCAACTTCCTGACTTTCTTTAATTAAATCTAACTCTATAACTTCTTGGTTCTTCTCTACCTTTACCATTATCTCACATCTTATTTCTCTTACTTCTGCTCTGAGTTATTTAATTTCTGTTTTAACCTGACTAATTTCTTCCTTCAATTCTGCTTTGAGTTCTAACTGACTTTGTTTAATTTCTTGACGCATTTCTTTTATCAATTCTGCTTTGAACTCTTGCATCATATTCATCATCATTTTCATCATCATTCGCGTCTCAGATACTTCTTCTTTCTCTTTTTCCACTAACTGGGGATTTTTAAAATATATTGGGCTTTCTTTCGGATCCATTTTCGAAAATTTCAATTTCAAAGTACTAGCGCTTATGTTAAACTAAATTTAAATACAACTTATTTATTTATTTTTCTTACTAAGACGGAAACTCACGCTAACTCCACCCTTTTAGTCCTTTTCTCTACCCGATCTTAATGCTTTAACTCCACCCATAACATCATATTGACTCTGATTTGATAGCATATATGTCAAAATCTCTTTTCATTTCAGAAAAAAAAAGTTTTCGGTCAATTCTTTTTTTTAAATTAAAACACTTTTACATATGTAATTTAACTTTTTAGATTTTTATTTTCAACAAGAACAAAGTATTTAATTAACTGTCATTTATGACAAGTTCGGCCCACGTTGGGTAAAGCCATTTGACCCAAATTCGAATATGTGCATTCGAAACATCGGCCTCTTAGGCAGAGAAGAACATACTCGGAGAGTATGTATCCCCTTAAACGATAGCTATAAAAGTAATATAACTAGTGTTACATTTTCCAGGACATAACTTCTTCTCGGCTGTTGAGTTCAACACCAAATTCAAAGCCCTTTTTTTGTTTGAATATAAACACGGGCGCCAGCTATCTATTCTAAGATAAATAAATAATGCCACTTTGAGCAATGGCCACTAACTCAAGCCTAAATCCACGATTAGCTCAGGCTGTTTTGTAATCACTAATAGATTATACATAATTAGTGGTTTGGTTTCATCTTCACGAGCACACAGACCACGTATAGGGTCAATGCTGGTAAAAACTCTTTGGTGATAAAGAAACCAATTTGTGGGTAGTGCATTAAGATTTATTTTAATGATGAAGTCAAAAAATTTGGGTTCTAGACTCCATCTTTTGAAGAGTGTAATGAGTCTTTGGTTGGTTACTTTTAGGCTGGTTTTAATGGGTTGTTGATTATAGTTGATTATATTGTATGCTTCCCATAAGGTGATTTTTTGGTTAAGGTTAAAGGGTATTATCGGGTTATAAAGTTGTAGGTGTTGTATTAGGGATGCTATCCATGAACTGGAAGAGGGTGGAGGACGATCTGTCGGTGTAATTTTTTTAATAATGTTAGAGTATCCGCAGGAGAGGATCAGATTATGTAGAGTGTTGTGTATTTTCTGTAAAATGATTGCTTGTATTGAGTGGAATGACAGTCCATTGAACCTGCGTGGTCGTTGGATACCTCCAAGCTAATAGCAACTGTCCTTCCTCTCCAGAGAAGTTTGGTGAATAATTGGTTAATTTTATTTTGAAACTGTTTAGACATTTTAACGAATGGAAGATAATATGAGATTTTTGGCATTATGATCATGTTGAGGAGGCCAACCTTTCTATATAATGAAAGGTAAACTCTAGAAAGTGAAGTGGTGATGGCTTCAGTTGAGTGGAGGATTGCATCTTGAATCTCTCTTGCCATTGCAGTTGGAGTTTTGTAGATTGGGAAACCTAGGTATCTTTGGGGTTTTGCAGAAAAGGGAGAGTTAATTTGTTTACCAGACATTATCTTCCAGATGAAAGATTTGTTAAAATTTATTTGTAGACCAAGTTTCGCTGTATTTCTGTTTAATATGTTCATGAGATGGGGAAGGTATTTAATGGAAGGAAGCACAACCATGATGTCATCTATATATGCAAATACGTTGAAGTTTTTATTGAGAGAGGGAAGGAAAATTCCAGGGAGGTTTTTTTCTATATCCATCAGAAGAGGGTTGATGTATGCTGTGAAGAAAAGGGCACTGAGTGGGGATCCTTGAGGGATCGACTTGTATGGTTTGAAGCCTGGTGTGATCTTGCCACCAAGAGAGAGAAAAATCTCTCTGTTGTTGAGCAGATTGCTGACCATCTGTACAATCCCGGCTGGAATCTCGCATTCCAACAGAATATCCAGGAGGATGTTTATCTGGACTGAATCAAATGCTGCCGCAACATCCAGCTGGACAGCAATAGGTTTTGATTTACTATGAACTCTGATGTAATTGAACAGTGCAGTTACATTGGACATAGCATGCGAGGTTGATGATCCCTTTTTTTCATATTGGTTTGACGAGATATGGCTAAGAATTTGAGTTTGGATTTGATCTTTAATGACTGACTCAATTATCTTGATAAGCAATGGGGTCATGGAAATTGGCCGGATACTGTTAATGTCATTTAGTGGTTTTGCTTTTTTAATAAAAGGCATGAGTGCCACTGGGTAAAGATCTGTTATGTTTTTTGTTGCCGGAGGCTAGGTGATCAATCATTTTTTTAATAATTGGCACAGTGAATTGACTGAGGTGTTTGAGAAGGAAATTTGGGATGCCATGAAGGCCAGGATGAACGCTGTCAGGGAGAGATGTTATCTTCTTTTTGATTTGAATTTCTGTGATGCCATGTTTGCCGGGGTCACCAGCATCCAACCAGCTGTTTGTAGGAGGAGCTCCATCTTTTTGCATTAATTGGCAGAATTGTTTGCTGATGTGCTGCATCATTGGAAAGCCAATAAGATTGGTTCCATTAGTATTAATGGATAAGGGGGTGATTTGTTTTTTATTGTATCCCAGTGCCCATCTGAGGTAGTCTCTCATCCAGCAGTGTTGTTGTGCTAAGAAACATTTGGCTCTTCTGATGGATATATATTCTGCAAGGGACTTTTGCTTGATTTTGTAGAGATTTCTAAGGAAGATAATTTTTTCTGTATTTGTGAAATTTTGCTGTGATGCTTGAAGTTGTAAATTAATGTTTGTTAGGTCATTTAGAAGGCCATTAGGTCCTTTGATTTTCCTGGTGTGGTGATTTAATATGGACTGAAGTATTCCAATGAAGGAAAACCAGTCCTCCTCAGCAGGAAGGGAAAGGAATTATTTTCTGGAAAAGGATGTATGCCTCAGACAGTATCGCTTCAGTCATATTTGATTGGGTGATCATGTGCATGGTTTTACCAGGTCCATCAATAGGTGTAGGGATTGCAATAGGTGTAAGTTGTAATATTAGAGCCATATGATCAGAGAAAGCAACAGGGGCCAAGGCTGCATCAAGGTTGAAATGGAGGTCTGGGGTGTAGAAAACCAAATCAATCAGGGACTTTTTAGTTTTAGTATAGAAAGAGTAGGCTTCAGGAGGGAAGAAACCCTCTCCACACATTAATCTGCAATTTATTAGATGCAAAAATCTCTTGTTGAAGTCATTGTATGTGGTGTTAAAGTCTCCCAGAAGAATAGCGTTGATGGCATTTAGGATATGGATTATTTTTAGATATTGAGAGGTGTCTTTGGCTGTATATATATAAGCTATGATGTTCGGATAACCCCAATAGTCTATTTCTATGACAATAATATTGGCATTTAGGAATAGAATGCTAAAACTGTTTGGTAGTGTTGACTTGCTGATAAGAATACCGACTCCACCTGAAGCAGAATGGCCTATGGAAAATCTAGTAAAACCGAGAGCAGAAAGAAGAGATAATATTTTATGATCAGTCTTATGGTAATATTTAGTTTCACCCATAAGAAGTATATGAGGGGAGCAGAGCGAGAGCCAGTTTTTAATAGCTAGAACTCTATCAATTGAGTTGATGCCGTGAATGTTAATGCCAGCAATTTTGCAGAACATGATAGATTAATCCAAACCATCCTCAGCAAAGTGTACCAAGTCAATGTGGGACATCCCCATGTTAATGAGTTCTGATGTTGTTTGGCAATCAGGGTCTTGTGATTTAACTTGTGGATGGATTGGTGATATATTTGTTGGTTGAGGAAACGCATCCATGAAGTCTTCGGTATCTGATGAAGTAGTGTAATCTGTCTGAGATTTGTCAGATGGATCAATGGTATCGATGGTTATAGGATCCATGGTTTTCCTTTTTTTCTATGGATTTGCAAAGCTTTGTGCTGGATAAATCTGAAATTTGTTTGCTAGTGGGTGGTGGTGAATAATGTATTGGATGGGAGCTGTCATCATCAGAGCTTGATTTATCTGAGCAAATTGATTTTCTTTTGATTTTCTTATTTGTATTTTGGGTATTTGTTATGTTGGTTTTTTGGGGGTTTTTAAGTTTAATAGTGTTGTTTTCTTTTTCCTGTTCTTTTGATGAAAGTGTTTTTTTTATTGTTATAAGAATTTGGTTTAAATTTTAGACCTGAGTCATTTTCGGCTTGCTGTAACAGTTGTGAAGCATTAATTATGCTGACTTCCGGGTTGAGTGTTTGATAAGTCTTTTCATCTGGATGGTTAATTATTGCAGGCATTGAAGAATTGAGGAAAGTTTGTGGGTCGCTTTTTTTAGGTTTGTTAGACTTAGCTGGCCCGAATGATGAGGCATCATTGGTTATAAGCTGGGTGGGAGTTGTTATAGATGAATTGTTTTGAAATTTTTTAGGTGTATTTTCTTCATCGCCTGGGTTTTCCTTGCTCTGGTTAGATGGTTTGGTCATATTGTCTTCTATTGAAGAAAGAGTTTGGCCTAGCATTGTTTCTCAGGGATTAGTACAATATGTATCGTATGAATGATCTTGAGTATTATTGGTTTGAGAGATTGGTTTAGTAGCAGTATATGTTATTGCTTGGTTCTCTGATTCACTACTATTAGTGTAGAGGTTGGTGTTTGTTCTTTCTTGAAGATTTTCATTTTGAAAGATAGGTTTGGATGTGAAAGAGTTTGTTGGAGGATTTATTTGAACCAGATTGTCTGGGTTTGTGAGGTTTCTGTTAGGATTAGTCCCATGTGGTGATTGTCTATTTAAGGATGTGATAGCCATATTAATAGGTCTACCAGGGCATCTGTGAACTTTATTCTTTTTAATACCACAGTGTGTGCATATTCTTGCTGCACAATCTTTAATAAGGTGTGTTCTTTGAAGGCAGAAGAAAATTGTGGCTGTACTCCCCTGAAGGTCAAAACCATAGGAGAGCCTCTTGCAGTAATAATGGTGGGTATGTCAGTGGGTATAATGTTTTTCTTTAATGCAAGTGTGAAGATAACTGTATTGGACAGAATTTGATCTTCGAAGTGAGGGTTTAATAGGTGTTTAAATTTGCTAACTGAACCATAATTAATAAGGATGACTTGTAGTTCTTGTTCTTTCAAGTGGGCAAGGCAGTTTTGAATTCTACCGGATAGTGTAAATGGACGGTTCATATCCATGGAGCATAGTATATAATTTCCCAAAGATCGGTAGTTATTTTTAAAGTTCATACGGTCTGCCCACGTTTTAAACTCAACGTTAACATAGCGGTCATTGGGATGGTTAAGGATCATGTGAATGCCTCTGCCTAATTGATTTTGATTGATTAGACTGTATAGTTGTTCTAGAGGGAACTTATATAATGCACATTGTTGATTTGTTATGGCTAAGATTAACGACTTATCGCTGTAGTAGTTTGTAAACGATTTATACAGTGTGTTTGGAATCGTTTTGTTGAAATCGTTATTTATTTTTAGGAACATGTCATCATTAAGATCGTTTATATTAAATGAGACATTTTCTATAGTGTTTGATTCTTGTTCTGTGTCTAATTCTGAGATATGCAAATATAGTTCATTGAAATTATCAGCCTTAATATTTTTGGAGATGCTCTCAGAATTTTTAGACCTTACGATATTTGCATACGTAGAGGAATTTTTCAATATTGGAATTGATGAAATTGGTTTAGATTGCAAGTTGGCTGATGTAGCAATGGATTGTTCTGTGCTATAATCTTTGTTTGATTTGGAATGAGATTTATTAGTTTTAAAATTTATTTCTTCTTTTTGATTTTTAAATTTACTGTTGACAAACTGTAATGTGACAGCGCTGGTTTTGTCGACCTCTGGTGGAAAAGTTTTAACTTTAAAAAATTTGCCGAAATCATCTTGTTGGAAATTTTGTCTATTATTTTCAGATATGGTTTTCAGGGTATTATTGGGCAAAGGAAATTGCTCATTAGAGTCTTCTGAGGGAGCATAAAGACTTCGGAGAGGAGATGATTGGTTTTTGCTTGTATTTTTAAGGATTTCAATAGTATCGCTTGATGAGATATTTATGCTATTGTTTATATTAGGGGTAAGTTGAATAATTTCTAAACTTTTGTTGATATTTGCGATGGTGTTTTCATTTGATTTATTGGTTTGTGGGTTTTTATTTGTAGTAGAAGTTAGTTTAGTTGCATTTAGATTAGATCTAAGGCTATAATATTTACGACCGATGACTGCATTGCTAGATTGCATGCGGAGATCAGGGTTAACATTAATTTGAGAGTTATCGATTATATTATCACTTTCCATAATATATAATGAATAAAACCAACTTACCTTGAATAAAAAATGTAAAGGTAAGGGGACAATCGTCCCTGTCTTCTTGAAACTGAATCGCTAAGGGACGCTTTTTCTAAGACAAGTTGCAAAGATGGCTGCCAAAAGTGGAAGTCATAAATGATTTTTTTTTTCTTGAAGTCATTTTCCACATATAAAACAAAAACACTATCAAAGCAGAAATCTCCATAAAATGACATTTAAAAAATTATATGCATATATAACATTATTCAAACTTATTTTACTCTAATATTGACAACCATACATAAAATCAGTTTTACAATATTAAATCAGACTTGTAGAATATAATAATACAGTACATCATATCAAATTTCAATATATAATGTCTTTTATGCAGTTTTTTTTAATATAAAACATAGTGCACACACGCACACTGATATTCTAAGTTATTTTAAAAATCTGATTAGCTCTAAATATCTATGAATAAAAAAAAAACATTATTTTCAAAAGTTTTTTAAGTATTTAAACTTTTTATCACATTAATTCATTACTTTTGGTTTTTCTTTAAGATTATATGTAAGTAAACATTACATTTTATTATATAAAATTATTGGAAAAGTATAAAAAAATAATAAAAATACCACTTTTATGAACAATTATGAGCTTCATAATATTTTTTTATTTTAAAAAAAGGTAATCATTTAAATTTACTGCAAATAAAATTTTTAAAGACAATTACATTAATATTAATAATCAGTGTCACATGACTTTTACATGATTTATATGCTTCTAAGAATAGCTCTTTTTGTCATATTCTAGAGTCATAGAGTCATCTACAGTAATCTGGAGTAATTAATAGGCATCACATAACATAGTTCTATAATATCACATGCTCAGATCAGTTTCTAGTTTTTACTTTTCAAGAGTAGAATTCAAATCTTCAAAATCTTACGATTTGTTTTTTTTTTATATTAATTTTGGACTATTAACTTTATGTTACAGTATAAAACAACAAAACATGGCTGCCAGATGCATAAGTACATTAGTTTTAGCTTTGAATTTTAGTCCTTACTGATAAAAACAAGAGCCCGAAACTGGTCTTGAAATCAGAATATTATAACACTAAACTATCTGATATTCATTAATTTCTTGATCTTACAATAGATAACTCTAGAATAGCATAAAAATGATTAGATTAAAAATTTAAATATATATATATATATAAAACTTATTGCAAAAGCAAATTTCTTTCTTTTTTTTTTTAATAATAATAAAAAAAAAATCATATGATAATATTTTTTTATAATTTTCTCTTATAAGAAACACAAACACTATTTTAAAAAAATTTTTAAAAAAAATTAATGTGTTTTTCTGAAGATTTGTGATGGTTGTATTTTAATTGCATTTATATAATGGACTATTTCCATCATTTAATATTAAGTATTGAATGTCTTAAGAAAAATATAACTTTATTTAAATTTTCCAATTGCATTCAACTGTTAGTAATAACATACAGGGTAGTATATGCACAATGTTTTGAGTGGAATTATCTTCTCTTCTTCAGGTGTTTCTGACCTGATCAGTGACATTCTTAAGCAGGATAGAGCACTATCTTAACATTCAATATTCAAGAAACTAAAGGTCCAGGTTTGATTCTCATGCTAATACGGTCACTGCTTAGGCCAGCAATACCCAAAGAAGAAAAAATAATACCAGTTGATGCATTGTGCATATATTAACCTGTGGGGATTATTATTTACAGTTGAATGTATTTGGAAAATTTAAAAAAAGTTAATTTTTTCTAAAAACGTTCAATACTTAATATTGGGTGATGGAATTAATCCAATATATAAATACAATTAAAATTTAATGTGTATTTTTTAATTAGAATTTAAGCAAAAAAATATTTAATTTTTATAGTTTATGATTATACTTAGCAAAAAAAAAAAAAAAATCTTATGATAAATCCTTTTTTAAAAAAAAAAAAAAAACACACACACACATCTCATTTAAAAAGAAAAGATAATTGAATGTGTTTTCATCAATTTATAAATTTAATTACTAAGATTTGAAATCCAGGCATTCTTATACATGGAATTTAATTGTAAATATAGGCGATGTAAACTCGGACTTTCAAGAAACCTTCAACTATCCATACTATTTCATACTACTGATACATATGACCACTAACATGTAGAAAAGATATAATCATCAATATACATATTTCGTGCTGATAATCTGGACCAACTGATGATTGCTGGGTCACACAAACTACATATATTGATGATTATTTCTCTTTTCTACATGTGTGTGGTCATATGTTTTAGTAGTATTAGATAGGATGGATAGTTGAAGATTGCTTGAAAGTCTGAGTTCAAATCCTCCATATTTACAATTAAGTTCCAGATATAAGAATGCCTGTATTTCAAATCTTACACATTTAGGCTGCATTCTGCCCATCCCTCTTCTATGTATTTAAATGGATACTGTTTTATGCGTGAGGGGTCAGAGTGACTTGAGGTCAACATGGGCATAACAACAATATCGGCACCAGCATGGGATTTGGGCATTCTATCATCAGTTTTTCAATGGTATGGATGGTTGAAGATTTGGAGTACATTGAAGCCTGTCCATTAAAGTATAAAGATTTGCTATCTTAATATAAACTGAGCACTGATTATATAAATGTGTGTGTGGGAGATGATAATATGGACCAACTGATGAGTGCTGGTTCAGCACGAAATAGTATATTGGTGATTATTTATCTCTTCTACGTGTGTGTGGTCATGTGTATCAGTAATATGAGATAGTGTGGATAGTTGAAGGTTGCTTGAAAGTCTGAGTTCAAATCCCCTATATTTAAATTTAATTATTATAATGTAATCTACAAGTGACAAATTTCTTGCATTCCATATTTGACATTTTTTTAGATAAATGCATTAGACTAAAGACTACCATATCATTTGTAATTCAACATAAGTTTTAAACAGAATTAAAGATTAATAAATCTATTTTTATTAAATATAGTTACATATAATTCTGTTATTTGGTTTTTTGTTTTCATATATCATAGCATCGTCCGGGAGGCGAACCCATAACCGTCTGCAACCAACTACTTGCTTGCTAGGCGGCTGCGATGACCCGCTTGACGGGGGGGGGTTAATAAATATTTAACAATAATCATTAAACTATTTATTTAAAAAGATTATTGTTAGATTTACGGTTGCTAGTAATTTAGAACTTACAGATTAAATTGTGCTAATTTGATATTGATAAATGTAGAATAAGGATGCTAAAGAAATATAAGAATTTAAATATGAGGCAATTAAAAGGGTATTAGTTCGTCAAAAATACATCTTGAAGATCATTTGATTTTTATAGATTTTTTATTCATATGTTTAACTATATGTGTGTGGTGAGTTGAAGTTTTAAAATATATCAATTTAGAAATAGAGAAAATAAAAAATTATATTTCACTATTAAAATAATGCAGTAATAACTGAAATACAGGCTTATTATATACCTGTGTTTATATATGTAATATATAGGGTATATGAGCACAATATAGGGTATATGAGCACAGGCTTTCATATGACTCACCACTCACCACTCTATCTCATATCACTGATACACTTGAATACATATATGTCAAAAAGATAAATAACCACCAATATACGTATTTCATGCTAAAACAGCAGTCATCAGTTGGTCATGATTATCATCTCCACACACATATGCAATAAGTGTTCAGATATATATTAAGATAGCCAATCTTCATACTTTAATGGACAGGTTTCAATCCACTTCACACTCCAACTCTTCAACCGTCCATCCAATTGAAAATCTGATGATGGAAGGCTGAAAGGCCACCCTGAGGCTGAGATTCTTGTCACATCCATGTTGACCTAAAGACAATCTGACCACACTTATTGCATATATGTGTGGAGATGATAATCTGGATCAACTGATGATTGCTGATTTAGCATGAAATACGTATATTGATGATTACTTATCTTTTTGACATATATGTGTTCAAGTGTATCAATGATATGAGATAGAGTGGTGGGTCATGTGAAAGTCTGTGATCATATACCTTATATAATGCAGTAATGTATTTTTTTTTTTTAAAAAAAGATGGTTTTGACAATATCTGTGATTTCTATAATAGCTATTTTAAAAAGTTAGAATTATTTGTACACATATGTACAGGGTGTTGTGATGCAAACATTTTGTGTATATATAAGCACACACATGCAAGATAAATATAAATATATAGTTTTAAAATAGACCATTAGTCTTAATAATGTCTCTTTTTTTATGGATTGGGGCGGGGGGCATTAAAAAAAATCAGATAATTCAGATTTTTTTTTCTTTTCATCTTTTTATAGACCACCTAAGCATTTGAGTAGCTTGTGGGAAGATCATTAGTTGTCATTGTTATTAACATCATTTAGAAATGTTAGAATCATGCATAAAAGGCAACTAGATCTAATAAGCAATTGCTCTGGCAGAGAAGTTAGATAGTACAAAGCTTTCCCCCACTCAATAGCAGAGAAATGATTAAGAAAAGCTTACTCACTCAGAATTTTAAAAAAAGCAAAAATTTTCTAATTTCATATCAGTATAAAGGTTTCTTTAAAAAAAAAATAAACAGCATATATATGAAAACTTAGAAGGATTTATAATTTAAATAATTTAAAAAATAAAAATGTTAATAATTAAACTATCACATTTTTTATTCCACTTTTTTAAAATTTTAAATCTTGTTTTATTTTCACCAAATTTCACATATAAATAAATAAATATTTTATTTTTTCTGTTTCTATGTTCAAACAAACATTATTACATAATTTAAAATACACCAAATTGAAATAATATATACTCCTATCTATATAATATTTTATAATAAATGCTTGTATTAACCTTGCACTAAAAAGCCAAAACTAATTGCATTCTTTAACTACAACTGTATGGAACATGATTGAATTGATTTCTGGATGACCCTCACTTTTATTGCAAGTTAAATATAAAAATAACGAGTTGGAATGAAATATGATTAATCCTTCTAGAACAAATAATATTACATTCTATATTAACTGGGAATCTTTTGTTGTTTTCCATCACTTTACATTGGCTATTAAAAAAGTCAAAATAGTATCACATTTAACACTATATTGTGACCATTTATTTTGCACAGGCAATAAATACAGGTACAATCTAGTAACTAAATATTTTTTTAAAATTATAATTCAAAAAGGTTAGCTGGTATTATCTCTATTAACTTAATTAAGTAATTTAATTACCCTATTTTATGTAGTTAAAGGTGCATGATTACATTTTTATTAAGGTTGTTTGTTACCTTCTCAAACTCTGATTTTTGAGAAGTTGAATCTAACTTTCATAAATTTATCTGTTGTTGTCATCCTATAAAAGAGAGAGAGAGAGAGAGAGAGAGAGAGAGAGAGAGAGAGAGAGAGAGAGAGAGAGAGAGAGAGAGAGAGAGAGAGAGAGAGAGAGAGAGAGAGAGAGAGAGAGAGAGAGAGAGAGAGAGAGATAAATAAAGTGTTATTTTTTTCTTCTTCTTTTGTTACTATTCAAAGTTAGATAGGTTTAATTTCAAATGTTTAGATTAACAAATAATTACATTATATAAAAAAAGAAAGATATATAATTTTTACTATAAAAGAAAACACTTGAAATCATTTTCTTTGTATTCATTTAAATTATATATAAATCATTTTCTGTGCAAATGTTCTAAATTTCTGTCAATTGTAATAACGCCCTTCTATTAATTGTCCTAATTGAAATCATGTTATCTAAAATGCTTTTAATAACTTCTCTCATATAACACTGTAATGAATCTTTGTAAATTTGAAGAGATAGAAAAAGGAATATTGAGAAATATATTGATGATCTGATAAATGTGGGATACAAATAACTATATTACACAGGCCATCGAGTTTGTTCTATAATAATGTGGAAAGTGGATGTAAATAATAAAGTGGTCAAAAAGTGGTTTTCTTTCGTTTATGTGCCATCTATAAGTAGGAAATTGAAAAATATAATTGGTAAAGATTATAATATAAGTTTCTGTTCACCTCTGTGTTTAAATAGACTAATAAATAATTCAAAGGATGGTGTGGAAGAAATGATTAGGTATGAAGTGTTTTATTCCATTGCCTACAAAGAAATTGGTTGCAATGCTATTCATTATGGGGAAACGAAGGCAAATGTTTTAACATGATTACAACAACATGTTTCTCAGTGTAAAAAGTCTAAAAGTGATTTACAGGTTAATTCTGTTTTTTTGAATCATAAAAATAGTTGTGGTCATGAGTTTTATTCTCAAAATATCACTATTGTGTACAATGAATCAAATGATAGAAAGAGGAAGTTTAGATTACAAAATCTAAAAATATTATCAATCAGCATAACACTAGGGTTCCATTGAGAATGCACTGGAATATTAACCAATCAGTTACAATATTTCACCATGATTCTGGTATATGGTACCGAAAGCACTTGGCAAATTGTTCTTTGCGATTAATGTTTTTTGAATTTTGGCTACTCTGTTTATCACGATTTATATGTGAAGAATAATTTTCATTATTTGACAGAGTTTTTGTATTATTTATTTATTATTTAAAGTATAATTATGGATTACCAATTTTAATATGATTGGAGGTATGTGGAGGCCTTGAAGTTATGTAAAGAGATTATTAAAATTGGAGAGCAGTTAAAGTTCTGAAAGAAATGCATGAAATTTAAAGTTTTTCCGAACAGTTGTAATTTTGTTGTTAACCCATCTATTCATAGGAAGAGAGAAGCCACGGGTTTAATGAGGTTTACATTAATAAAGTTTATTGTAAAAGATTGTAAAAAAACAATTATATTTAAATATTGCAAGAAGGAGAAAAATCTTAAACTTTTATTCAATATTGTCTGATATTGTTTGTAGGTGTAATGGTTTGCAATTGTTTTTGCAGCATACATTTGAAAAGAAATTTTACTTTTTGGCACTGAAACAAAATGTAATAATTTATAATAAAGTACAAGATAATTTTGTGAATTTGTCAATGGAATTTAAATATTTATTGCAATGCGGTCCTAGATTTGTTGTTGGTGGTTGGAAGGATCTGAATATAGAGATTATTGCAAATATTGAAACAGTGTATGAGTTTTCAGAGAAGAAGGAAGAAGTGATTAAGTAGATTGTGCCATTGTTAAAGGATTGTTATTATTTTGCAGGGGATAAGAATTAGTATAATACGATTAATATGTTCAGAGTGCTGTTGCAGGAGAAAAATGTTATTTGTGTGAAGGAAGATAAAGGTAATATATTTGTATTAATGGATGGTATATAATGTGAAAATTTCTCAGCAAATTGATAAGTTAAATTTTGAAAAAGTAGAGAAATATAAGTTAAAAGTGTGTAAGGACAAGTTTGTTTGTAATGTTATGCATCCGTATGTTGGTAAGGAGAGTTGAATATTTGAGGATTTATTCATCAGCTGCGATTGGTCCATGTTTATTTGCAAATGTTAAAGTTCATAAAGAAAATGCTCTGTTAAGATTAATGATGGATTTTGGAGATTGTTATTATCAGAAAGCATCACAATTGTTTGCAAAATGCTTATAAAAGATGGTTGGTTTTGGAAAATATACAATTAAATCTACATTTGAATTTGTTAAGATTTTTGAGTCAGCTAAGGTGGTGGATGATTGTTATATGGCCTCATTGGATGTATGTGAGTTATATGGATCAGTGGACCATAATAAATTGATGTGTAATTAAAAAACTTTTGTTAGATTATAATGTGGACTTTTGTAAAGCCAGGTCATTATGGAGGTCTTGGAATTGATTAATGGTGATATTAATGCAAGATATGGATAGGATTTTTATTGAATGAAGAATAGCTGGTTAATAGGGTTGGCAGGGAATGGTATTGTGTGTAGTTTGTATGTTTTGAAAATGGAAAAATATATTGTTGAGCCATTTATAAGGAGTAATAAAATATGTGGAAGATATTTTTGTGTATGGATCAAAAGATGTGATAATGAATATGTTCAATGTATTACATGAGAATTATGGTTTGTCATGGACTATTGAGTTTGAATATGATGGTGCCATAAAGTATTTAGATGTAAATGAATATGTATATATGCTGTAATATGTTTGGGTATAAAATGCTTGTTAAACCATTAAATGTAAGGGGTTTTATATATCCATCATTGAATGTTCCTTTGAATTATAAAATGGATGAATTCAAGCGTTTTTTGTATTGAAATTTGCATCTTTGTAAATTTGAAGCAGATAAAAAAAGGAATACTGAAGAATATATTGATGACTTGATAGGTATGGGATACAAAAAAACTATACAGATAGTTGAGTCTAAACGTAAAGTGGATGTAAATAATAAAATGGTCAAAAAGTGGTTTTCTTTAGCTTATGTGCCATCTATAAGTAAAAAATTAAAAAATATAATTAATAAAGATTATAATATAAATTTCTATTCATCTTTGTGTTTAAATAGACTAATAAATAATTCAAAGGATGGTGTGGAAAAAATGAATAGGTAAGAAGTGGTTTATTCCATTGCCTGCAAAGAAATTGGTTGTAATGCTATTTATTGTGGAGAAATGAAGGCAAATGTTTTAACATGATTACAACATCATGTTTATCAGTATAAAAAGTCTAAAAGTGATTTATAAGTTAATTCTGTTTTTTCAAGTCACAAAAATAGTTGTGGTCATGAGTTTTATTCTCAAAATATCACTATTGTATGCAATGAATAAAATGATAGAAAGAGAAAGTTGAAAAAGGCTTGGTTTATTCTGAAGTCTAAAAATGGTATCAATCAGCATAACACTAGTGTTCCACTGAGCAAGCACTGGAATATTAACTATTCAGTTCCAATATGTCACCATGATTTATACTGTACCAAAAGTACTTGGCAAATTATTCTTTGTGATTAATATTTTTTTGAAATTTGGCTGCTCTATTTATTATGATTTATACATAAAGAATAATTTTCATTATCTGACACAGTTTTTATATTATTTATATCTAATATTAACAAAATTTTTAAGAAATAATAATAATATAGATATTAATAATAAATCAAGGGAACACATTTAAATATACCTTTCATTCACTGAAAAAATAAGAATAAAAAGGTAAAAACTTATACTGTATTTTTATTTCTTAAATAAAGTAAGTAGCAAAATCTCTGACTTTCATCACATGTAAATACATCACGGGCAATATACTTTTTTTTTCAACAACTTTTTTTTCTTATAGAAAACTAGTCTTGTTATTAAGAAACTATAAAATTTCTAATTGGTTTGATATTTTTAAGTCAATATTAAATTTAAGTATGCTTTAAAATTTTGCAAAACTTTTAGCATTGCATTTCAAAAATATTTTATAATGCACAAAAAGGATAATAAAATGTATGTGCTTTCAATATAAACTGAAATAATTTTATTAATGAATAAGATTGTTTATGGCACTCCAAGAAAAAAAAATGGTTGTTGGTATAATATAAATTTACATGATTTTTAATGTTATTATGTACAGTGTTTAGAAACAAAAATGGCTGCTCAAAGATTTAAAATTGATAAATTTGCAAATTTTGATGTTATTTTGTTTATATTTATATATATTCATTTTTATTGTTAAAAGGAGGTTGCCATAACAACAGTTTGAAATTGTTGATTGTTATTGCTATTGAGATTGTCTAAGTGTTGACTGGCTTAAAAGGAGATTACCTTAACAACAGTTTGATATTGTTGAGGGTTATTGATATTAGGATTGTCTAAGTGCTGTCTGGCTTTTAATGATATTGCCAGTCAACACTTAGACAATCCCAATAGCAATAACAATCAACTATTTCAAACTATTGTCAAGGCACACTTCTTTTCACAATAAAGGCACAATCCCTTTTGGATAGCATATAATTGAAAGTGTGTACTTTGATACAGAATAGTTTATGACTTCAATTTATATCAAATTTCCTAACAAATTTATTAAGTATTATTTTTTATTAGTGATAGTTTGTCCTGCCTCTTGGTTTACTGCAATAGTAAAATGGTAAGTTCTGGAGCTCAAAATTGATTCTTCTGATGCCTAAACTTTTTCTGACATCCCATGCTTGAAACCATTTGATTATCTATTTTCATTTACTGCTTTCTCCTCTTACACACATTTTATTACTAGCATCTTACAAACATAAACTTTTTGAAATATTTACTTGAAGTAAAAAATAACTATTCAAATTTTACCTAGTTTGGAAGAATATGGTATAAGAAAATAGAAGAGTTTATAAGGAGTAGGGACATGCTAATAAGTCTATCTAATTTTACTGAATACAATAGGAGAAAGAAGTGCATAGATCATTGTAAGAATTAACTTAATACAAAGAAGCATATCAATAGCAAATAAACAATAATAGACAATCAGAGTATCAGCATCAAATTTATAAACAGTCATCTTTCATAACTGAATTTAAAGATGGCATATAAGAAAAACTTAATTAATCATTGTTAAGCCAATGCCAAAGTTGGAGCATAATATTACAAAAGAACAATAAAGTGTTAAAATAACTAGAAAAGTAAACATATATAAAAAAATACTGTATCATCCTATCAACACTGATTATTAACAATGCTCTGGCCATCAATTACCATGAGTGTATAGCCATCACTAAACTAGTTATTATCATTGACAAATATATACCTAAAAAGGGCTTTCCTTTAATTACTTCAGCATCATCTAAATAGCTAGAAAATTATGTAATAAACAAGCTTTTCTGTTAGATGCTGGAAGAGAAAGCAATTAAAATTGCTATCTGTAATTATCCCTATCCCAAATTGTTTTCACGCTGATGGCTCTTTTCAGTGAAGTATTAGGATTTTCAGAAACTAGATCTAAAATACCAACCCAAGTGCAGCATTTATCTAATACATAACTATTAAGTAAAAAATCTGAAAATTTCAGACATCTATATGTCTTCAAATCCAGCTATATAACTTAAGTAGCCATATGGAACTGAACTAAATTAAGATATACTATATATTAGTAGTGTTAGCAATATAACATTGCCAAGACCTCAAAAGCAAAACTATAATAGTAAGAAAATCAAGTCATACATCACATGACTTAACTTAATAGCTATTAGCATACTCATTATATTACATTTGTACTACAAGCTTATTAAGTTAAGTCACATGATATATGATTTGGCTTTTCTTACTACTACTACACTAGAGTACTTTGAAATAAGAGCTGCAACACAGAGCATGTATTAGACCTACTGTACCTGTTCACATTCATATCAATCTGCTGATAACTTTGTAGTCTTGGAATCTGACCAAAATAACATGTACATGACTTTTTTTGGCAAAAAACCATGTACACACATCTTGTACATGATATTGATCATTTACAAAATTATCAGGGGAGTTTGATACGAATGTGAAAAGGGTGTAGTAGGTCTAATACATGCTCCATGCTGCAGGACTAAAAACAACTAAAAGTAAAAACATAATAAAACATAATAATATGATCTGCAATCTTAATTAAATGATGGCATTATACTAAAAAATTGTTAATTTAAATATACACTAAACAAACAGTAAATGATTTGGGTTTTTAAATAACAAGACATTCAAAAATGTGCAACTCAGACACTAATAACTTTTAAGAATAACATTTGAAATCAAAAGAAAAAAATGTGATTTGCGATCTTAATGAAATGACGGCAATATGCAAAAAAAATTGTTAGTTTAAATATGCACTAAACAAACAGTAAATGATTTGGATTTTTAAATAATATTTATAAAAACACATTAAATATACATAAGACTTTCAACTAATAACTTTTAAGAATGACATTCCTAATCAAAAAAAAAAGTGGTTTGAGATCTTAATGAAATGATGTCATTACTCAAAAAAATTGTTACTAAACAAACAGTAAATGATTTTAGTTTTTAAATATTTATAAAACCATATTATACTCATATGATAGTTTCCATGTAATATGTAACAGGAATTGTCATCTTAAAACAAAATATTTCACATGGTATATTACCACAGAAAATGGAGATCTCTATTAAAAGTTTTCCCTCCGAAAATGTAGCAGGTGATTGCAGAGTATGCTGAGATTTTCAACAGAAATGCTAATAAATATACTTTTTTATATAAATAAATTAAAGCCAAAAAAACAGAAACAAAAACTGAAAATATAAAACTGTATATAAATTGGAATAGCTGTTGTCAAAAAAAAATCTGGACAATAATTGAAAATGTCGAAGTATTACAAAAAAAAAAAGGTAGCGTTGATAAAGAAAAACATTTTTTGTCATGTATACTCACAGAGATTATTTCCTTTAAAGTTGACTTCATCATGACATTACACATTTATTGTGGGTGTGAAAAGGCTTCCAATCTCCCCTACATTGCAGCTCTAATACCCAAGTACTTATACTAAAAAAATATGTAGATGTCCATGCACAACCTATCCCATATGTTATTAGTCTGAAGCTTTGCATAAACCTGGTGACAGAATAAGAACAAAATATAATTTAAATTAGTATTAAATAACTCAATTGGAATAATTTTAAATATTGATTAATAAGTTTATTGATTAATTAAAAATAAAATGCTAATAAAACTGATATAAAGTTCTAAAAAATATTTCTATAATACAAAACAATTATTTCCAATTTGAACTTGTTTACAATCATCATCATCATCAACCATTATCAATCCACTGCAGGATGAAGGTCTCTCCAAGTTTAATCCATCTTCTCCG
The DNA here is from genome assembly GCA_028023455.1 of Epiperipatus broadwayi. Lineage (NCBI taxonomy): Eukaryota > Metazoa > Onychophora > Udeonychophora > Euonychophora > Peripatidae > Epiperipatus > Epiperipatus broadwayi. The sequence continues at coordinate 521,778 of JAQFVV010012787.1, forward strand.
ATCTTTAGCTTCTCTTCTCCACAACACCCCTCACATTTTTTATTTCATCCATCCATCTCACATTTCTCTTTTTTTACAATCTCTTAATCAGTTTAAATTTCAATTTCCATCTATTATCATCTCTTCTACAATACACCCAACTCCATTTCAATCTTTTAATTTTTTCAATAATCATAACCTGTTTTTGTTTACCATACATTTTCGATTTCTTTTTTCTCCCAACATACATCTCTCCATACTCTTTGAGTGGTCTAACTCTGTATTGCTCTTCTATTATGTCCAAGTCTCAGATCCATAAATAAAACTGTAAAACACATTTGTTAAAAACCATCCTTTTCAAACACATAGGTATATTTCCTTTTAGTATCAAGTTATTTCTACCAAACACTCCAACCAAGTTTAATTCTATGATTAATTTCCTCCATTATTTTCCATCTGTATTAATAATCTGACCAATATTTGTAATTTAACTTCTTCTAATTCTTCATAATCAATTTTATTTTCATATTTTGACAAATCGATTAAACATTATTTATCTTTTTAACATTTATCTTTATCCTACTTTTCTACTTTCATCTCTAACTCCTCAACATTTCCTCACTCTGAACATTATTTCAAAAACAACTACATTATCTCAAATCTAAATGACTTAAATACTCTCCATTTACTTTCACTCCTTTAGTTTTCCATTTTAATCCACAAAATACTTCTTCAAACTCTGTAAAAGTTTTGGAGATATAGCCTTTCTACCCTTTCTCAATGTTGATTTTTTCATATCATTATTAATCTAATTTTTGTTGATTTTTATAAATATTCTTTAAAATATGACAATATCCTATCTATACCTTGATGATCCAATGCTTTAATCACTGAAGAAATGTGTAGAATCGAATCCTTTTCATAATCTACAAATCCAAAACATAATGACAACTCATATTCTTGTCCTTTCTATGACTTCTCTCAATACCTGGATATGATCTATTGTACTAAACCACTTTTAAATCCACTTGTTCTCTTGTTGGGAAACCAAAGTTCTCTGTAGACGAGTTGTAATTATCTTGGTAAAATTTTTATATAAACTGATAAAAGCTGATAGTTAATTTCTAATATCTTCTTTATCCCTTTTAAATATTAATATTATTCCATTCTTCCAATCTTCTGCATCTTTATCATTTGACATTTAACTTTCTTTTTCTATTTCTTCACCCTTTTTCATTAATTTCACATTCCCCTTTCCTTTTTCAAACTTAATTGCAAAAATTAAATCTAAAATTTAATGTTTTACATAATAAATATATATATAAGGACACAGACATGTGTATATAGAAATACAAAATATTTTAATCATTAATAACTAATAAATATTTTGTTTTAGTATATAAATAGTGAATGGCCTTAAATATGCATATAAATCCACACACACATTGTATATATTATATTATATACAAATAATATTTCAATTTTTAATAATTAACTCATTAAATCTATAAGCCAATATTATTCTATTTGCAATATGTACACACATTTAAAAATATTACAGTTACTGCATCTCAATTTTTCTTTAACTTTACATGGAATTATTTTCACAAATTCATCTGTAACAAATCACATTTGTTTGCCATTTTTCTAAGCCTATGATTGATATAACAAAATTAAAATTATATATATATAACTTTTATTTTCTGGAAGCCTTTAAACTTGTTCTTCACTGGTCTGTCACATTTTTAATTTCTTTTTAAATACTTTTTCTTTTGAAAAGCAAACAGAAATAGACTTTAATTAACATTAAAATTAGTGTTTGTATGCTACGTTAATATTAATAATGAATATATTACTCTTTTTTTTTTCAATTTCTTCTATCTACACTTCATATGTATGCAAAATTTTCAGTAGAAGTATATGGAATATTATATAATGAACTTTGGTCCATACTTCTATACATCTGAGACAGAAGTTTATGTATACATCTACATGTATCTATTGTAATTCAATGTATACTATTAGAATGTACCAGTAAGCTGACTACTCATATAAATGGCCAGTATACATCTCCTGGTTTACAGATTTACAAGATAAATACTGGTGATTCTCACCTCAGATCAGATTCTGTAATTTCCAAATTTCAGCTGCAGTAAATGGCATCTAACACACATATATTGGGCTAAGTGACATTCCAGAGAAGCTACACAACCGCTCTTCTGAAAATAACTTTGTACAACCATTATTTATAATAGTTTTTATGGAATTTATATAAAAAAAAAAATTTCTGCTTAATTGATAAAAAACTAGATTATAACTAATTCATCAACAATAAAAATAGTATAATTAAAAATTATATTGTAATCCATTTAGTAACAATATATTACAATTAACAATAATTACATGTATCGTAAACATCTTTGCTTTCTATAATTTTGTCCCCCTAAATTAAAAATTTAGATTTTTATAAGAATCAAAAGTAAGTCAAATAAAATATTTGAATTAAATACTAATTTATATTAATTCAAATATGGCAAGAAAGATTATTACTTAATTTATATTTAAGCGATTAAAGATTTTATTTTAAATAATTACATATAAATTGTTTATCTGCACCATTTCTTTTTTCTCCTTTTAATCTCTAAATATACATATCTATATACTAGAATGTGCGCTATGATGCCTATCTGTCTCAATACGTATAACAAAAAAATACTTTGATTTAATACATATGGCCCGAGTGGTGAACTTAAAAGCTAAAAATTCCTGAGTTGGTGCTTAACCTATCTGTTTTAGCGTCTGAATATCACATAATCTTTCTAGCAACTAACTATATGATTGTTTATTTATTTTAATATATAATCAGCTTTAATGGGAAGTATCTATCTTAATCAGGCATGTTCTATTATTTAAATGAGAAGAAATTGCTATGCCTAGGATTAGGAGTTCAAATCCTGAGTGGGGGCTGGAATTATTTAAAGTAGTTAAAAAATTCAAGCAAGCTCAGTAGTATTAAAAATTATGTATCTCAGAGTTCACCTAATTTCACATTGCATATTGATGGATAATGAATACATGAATATTTTAGACATGTCAAAGCAAGGTTCATGGAAAAAAGCATTACTGAAATAGAAGACAATCCTAACCACTAGTGAAAGAGGATTGGTGCATTGGCAGATAATAAGTTTATGGTTTACTTAATTATTAAAATAAGAAAAAGAGTATTTAATACTTACAAAATAAAATCTGTTACAGTTTTGCCTTGTCTGATTTTTTTATAAAGGTATTTCAGATTTGACAATTGATAATGCATGAAATAATTTAACAACATGGTAATGCTGTATCATCGGTGATGACCTGTCATTGTTTCCCAATCTTTTAACACTATAACCCTTTTAAATTGACTTTAACTACCTAGATTTAAATTCAAGGTAAAACTTAAATTTTTTTATAGGTCCAAGTTTCAAATTTATGGCAGACCATAGCTAACCAATTTAGTATTGGTTGGTAATTATTAGACAAAATGTGAAAGATCTCAATCAATTTGGGCTAATCAGATGCATGACAATGCAATGATTTTTATTATGCAGTCATCAACCTTGTAAAAGAGGTATGTTATTCTTATGTTATATTATCATTTATTTTTTTAACTGTATAAAGCTCTCTACCATTAATTTTAATGAACTTTTTACATCATTAACATGCAAATATTATACATGCAAATATATTTAAATGCATACATAAGATTATTTTTTATTGCATTTATAATTAAGAAATTGCATTGCATGGTTTGGTTCAGTGATAGAATGGGCTTAAGATTCTGGAGTTCAAGATCAATGGATTGCAGCCCAGTTGGGTCACATTTTTGGTACTAAACTTTTATTAACCCCAGAGCAATAACAAACCATTGATTACTCGCATTAAATTAAGTAATCAATTAAGGTCTGATTCCATTTCTAACAATGCACTTATATTTAATCTTTTCTTAAAGATATATTCTTTTTTTTTTTTATCATCTTTGTTTATTCCTTATATCTCCTGATAAGATAAAATAATTATAATAGCCTTTAAATAGCCCATTAAAGAACTAAGATCTCTTTAGCAGCATTTTTAGAGTGTCATAGCATCAGTCAGGAAGTGAACCCACTAACCCAAGACAACTGCTTGGAAAGCAGCTGTCGCTGACCTCTCGACCACCAATGCTTGACAGGCATTTTTAGAGTTAACAGTGAAAAAAAGACATTATTCACAAGGCTTTCAAGCTGCTACATAGTAAAAGTTTGAGCAAGTTTTTCATCAATATTTTACTTCCAGTGAAAACTAATTAAATATCCATTTTCCAACCAGTATTGAATGGTTAAATATCTGAAAAAAACTTGTTGAAAAAATCCTTTTAAATTTTAGATGGCCCATATTCGAACCTGTATCATATAGGTGATTATGCTGTCCCTGTATCATGAGATCTTCCTATCTGCATGAGATAGTAAAATGAAATTTAACAGCTTTCAAATTCTAAAAAAAAGATACAATAGTATTAAATTATAGGGGGTTTGAATCCAATCTTTCAAGCTCCCTTTTGGCAGTCACTCCATCCTATACAACCAATACATATATCCACTTGCATTTGAAAAAGAGAAATGATCTCCAGCATATGTATTTCATGTTGGACCAGCCTTCTTCAGTGAATCCAGATCATCATCTCCCACACACATATATGTAATCAGTGCTCAGTTATATTAAGACAGCAAATTTTCAAACTTGAAGAGCTGGGGAATGGAGAAGATTGAAGCATGTTCATTATAGTGTGAAGATCTACTATCTTATTATAAATCGAGCACTGATTATATATGAGTGTGGGAGATGATGATATGAACCATCCGATGAGAGATGGTTCAGTACGAAATATATATATTCGTATGTATGTTGTCATGTGTATTTGAAAGTCAGGGTTCAAATCCCCTATAATTACATCTAGCTTAAAGGTATATACAATATACCTGTATTTAAATAGTATTAAATGTATTTTATATAATATACCTGTATTTAAATAGTATTAAATGTATTTTATTGATTCTGTGCAGTATACTTATACACTTTCTATTTAATTTTTTAAGGCCCAGCAGTATTTTCTGTCATTATCAATTCACTACAGAATGAAGGTCTTCCCAAATTTAATCCAGTTTCTTGTTAATTATTTAACTCATAAATTAAGACCAGCAGTAGTTTAATCTACTGAAATTAGATTGCTGATTCTTTATTTAAAAGTGATAAGAGATTAACTACACAGTTTACAAAATAAAGACTCTTCTAACAGTGGAAAGAAAAAAACGGGGAGGGGGTGGTAACGCTGTCAGAGTGAAATATGAAGCAAATGGTTGTGACATATTCTAATCCATAATCATCTCGGTAACAGCAACAAATTTGATTACGGGAAATGACAAAATTAAAGCAAATCAGAGAAGATGATATCAAATTGACATTTAACAAAATGAAAAATAAATTGATTTCTTACAAAATGTTTGCTTCACAACAGTAATGTTTGGAAATAATTAACTTCTTTACTTTTTACTTTATATTTTATTTCGAATTGCCTTTCGTAAAGAAGCTTTACTGAGTCTTAGTTTCCCAAAAAAATTCAGTCAAAAAAAGATCTCAAAATATATATTAGAGACCAGTTCATGGGGAATAGAGCTCACACGACAATTATCTATCTCGTTATTATTATACTATATATTTTTTAAATTAGTAAATCCACTGCTCGATTTTTAGGCTTTTTAAAACAATAGACAACTAAAGGATGATTTTATATTAGATTCAAGGGCCAAACAGAGAAAAGGGAGAAAATATTAAAATTTAAAATGGAAAAAAAAATTACATTTTGCATGATTCTATAAATATAGTGATAGGGAATGTGGAGATAGAAAGGAAAATAATGTGAAATATATTTATTAGAAGAAAAAAAATGAATGGTTTATTGTTTTGGAGTTCGTATGAAAACCTCATGACGTTCACCCACCGGAAATGACCGAATTGAACATAATACATTAACCTTGAGCTCTAAATTCTGCCATGTTACACTAGAAAGTAAAATATATATATTGATTCTAAAAAGGTATCATAGGGCAATGCCAGCCATGGCTAAGACCCGGGGTTGAATGTTTCAAGCTTACTTGGCTTGAAACATTTTCCTGACAGGCTTAATTTTTTTTTTTTCAGGAACCAGATCCACAATCCAACTACATCTCCAATATTAGCCAGCATTTTAGTATCTAGGTAATTCTAATTCTCATAATGATGATTGGGTATCTAGATAATCTTCATTAGAAAATAAAATAAAGGCTAGAAAAACCATTCAAGCTCTCATCATCCAACAAATTTGGCAAGTCTGGTAAGTATTACCTTCCTCTTTATTGGTTAGAGAATTATTGGCCAACCTTTCTGCCAACAGTGACTTCATCAAAGGCTGCTACACCTTATCTTTCTTTATCTATAAAATTCTGGCCAGGCTTAGGATTTTTTTTCTAAGTAGACATTTCATAGCCAACCTAACTATCAGTGGTCAGTAATGGAGTGCCTAACTATTCTTACTACCACCATCCAGTAATTGATATGCCTGATAAGTACTGTCTATTCTTTCATTATTCTCTATGGAAGCTGTTGGCAAGACAGTTGCAGGGTATTATACTAGTCTCACCCTCATCAAACCATAGCTCAAAAGCCATATGCAGTTCTTTAGATAGTCAATGAGCTCTCTTTTGAAATAAAACCATGATGCATTTGCATTTTATTTTGAAACCATACATACTTTATTTTTTTGTCATGGCAATTTAATGATTATTGTTTATGTCATCAACTTCTATAATTTTATTAGATACTGATTTTTTTAGCCAATGCAAGCCACTTTGGCTAAAAAAAATCAATATCTATTATTATTATCACTTCGTGGAAATGTAACACATTGTTTGAAGTTGTCAGTTCTGTTTTTGCTTGGACTTCAACCAGTGATATTATTATCCTTTGTACAGTTTTAATTCAAATTACAAAAAAATAAAAATTGTTTCCATATCTCAAAATATCTTCTCCTATCAGCACCTCAACACATTTGTAATTTTGTTAAATGTATTAATAAAAAAAATCAAATATTTGCCTCTGATGAATACTTCAAAAATTATAATTGCAGCTCTTGAACATACCACAATTTTAACATGTGACTGTTGTGGGACATGAAGTTTGGCCACCCCTGTATTAGATTGAAAATTGTAATCTTAAAACTAAAAGCAAGCTTGTCAAGCATTGTTAACTGAGAGGTCAGCGCAGCCACCTTACAAGCAAGCAATTGGTTGCACACAGTTGTTCCGGGTTCGCCTCCCAGCCGATGCTATGACATATGGGGAAAAAAAGAAACTAAAAGTAAATGAGTTTCCTTTCCAGGATATTGATAGAATAGACAAAAAGCTCTTTCAAAAATATGTGGAAATGTAGAAAACATTACGCATGAATTTTTTATAAAAAGAATGAAATAACTTAATGCTGGAAAAATTGAAGATTTTAAAACAGTCAATTTAATTTCACATGTAATGGGGGGAAAGGTCCCAATAATTCTTGAATAAGTCTATTATGCAATATTTAAGTATTCAATATTATTTTATACACTGCTTACATTAAATAAATCTATAAATTTCTCTTCTTTGCATTGTTCATGTTTCAGTCTTTCTAATTATTAGACAGTTTTCGCTAGCTACTAATCTTTTTCAGCACTACAAAATACAATTGCTATTCATTAAGGTTTTCATATGTATACATGTACACATACAGGCATATCAAAATATTATTAGTGTATGTTTGTATAAATAAACAAAAAATAATGTAGTGCAATTATATTTTACCACTCCGAAAAAAACTGCTAAGCAGCCAAAACTGTCAGATAATTGATGAAATAAATAGTCAAAATAAGAGTCATATATCACATGACACAATTCTCTTAAGCTTGTAAAATATAAACAATGAGCATTGCCAATTGCTCAACAAGCTTTGTGATAAATGCTTAGACAGAGAAATCATTTAAAATATCTCTGTCAGGAACCCTCCCCCAACCTCTGACCATGGTTTTGTGCTTTGGCACTCCTCAGAGAGGTGCTATGGTAGCTTCAGACAAGTTTTGGATTGGTATTTTTAGATCTAGTGTCTGAAGCTACCCTAGTGCCTCTCTGAGGAGTGCCAAAGCCCAAAACCATAGAGGTTGGGGGGGGGGTTCCTGATAGAGATATTTTAAATGCTTTCTCTGGCTAAGTATTTATCTCAAAGCTTGTTGAGCAATTGGCAATGCTCAATGTTTAATTGAATAGAATATATCATTGTGAAAAGTTTAAAAAAAGAGTGAAAATCTTAAGAGTTTTTAAATTAGACATAATTTATCTGAAGAATATAATCTGGATTTTGAAAAAAGTGTAGAAGTGATGATGATGACTGGTGGTAAATATGTAAAGCAAAAAAAAGAGTAAATTTCTATTTGCGTTATTATATTTGAATATTTACTGTTCTAGAAAAAGTCATATGACATTGGGTTATATAAAGTGATTGATAAGCTAAGCTGAAATCTGTATACTTTTATCTCTTGATCTCTATTACACTAAAAATTTTAGATGAAAGGATGTTAAATGATATTTGTAATAAAATCTGTGATTTAGAAAGTTTCTATAAGATTTTCTATGATGTTAAGATTCTAATGAAGACAAAATATAATACAAAAAATTATATTTTGAAGGTAATAATCATTTCTCACTTGAGCCATTTATAATCAGCAATGTTAAATATGAGGATAATTGTTTCTTCCAAAAGATAAAAAACTTTGAAAAAATAATAATGATTGTCTTTCAAATCTAAATGCACTTATATAGGCCAATCTTAAAAGTCTTGCAATGAGAGCATGAATATATACTGAATCAGCCATTTTACATCCATTACTTATAATAATCTTATTAACAGTTATCAAATATTAAAATTTACTTCGTGCTAATTTTAGAAGGTGAACTATGTAATGATCAATGAATTTTATCAGTGCAGGGACAGATGGTAATTATATTTTGAAGGTAATAATCCTTTTTCAGTTGCACTGTACTACAATCAGCGATGTTAAACATGAGGATAGGTTTGAAAATAAGGTGGTCATTCTTATTTTCACAAAGTCTTTATCTTGTGTCTAAAAGAAGAGTATCCTTGTACTTGGCATTGCTGATTATAGTACATAGAATTACAATCTATCACTGCTATAATAAAATTCATTGATCAATACAAAAAACTGTAAAAAATTGACTTATCTGGATTATTTTTCTATATGAATAGAAATATTTATAGAAGAGGCAAATAGTGATAGTTACTGCTAAGGGGAGCATATATAAATATAGAAAGATGTGGAGAAAGAGATAGTTGGGTTAATATTCATTTCATTAAATATTGAACACTCAAATAGAATAAAATTGGGTTACGTTTTATATATGTGTTTAAAGCATCTACACCATCACACTTTTATTCTTATTCATATCACATTTTTGTCACCTAAGTTTTAGTTATAATAGATGCCAGATGATAATACTTATTAAATCTCCTGCCTAGTTCTGCCCTATCCAATATCCCAGTTTTTAGTTTATAGCTTTCATCAGTGAGGAGATTTTGGACCTTGGAGGATTGCACCTGGAACGTTTTTACATCTAATGTACCTTTCCTCCAGCATTAAAATACTTTATTTTACTATTAAGCTTATCCCTGCCCAAGAGGTAAATGTAATTACAATAATTAAAAAAAAACTAAGGCAATTTTAATATATAAATACTGAATTGATTCAGACCTATATGACTATATCAATAAATTGTCTTGGATAGAAAACTTTAGAATGTTTTTCAATTTGGAATAATAGTTTGATAGTAAAACAAAGAAGTAAAATATGATTGTTAGAGGAAGAGTGCATTAGGTCCAAAGGATCCAGGTGTAGTGATTCAAAATGCAAAGAATTCTTACTGATGAAAGCTATAAGCTAAAAACTAGTCTGAGAGTATTGTATAAGACAGCTCTGGGTAAGAATTTAATAAACAATATCACGTGGCACCTATTGATAATGAAAGTTTACATTAGGTGGCAAATTGTGTTAAGAAAAAATAAAATCACTGCCGAATAGAATGATATAGGCAGGGATCATGTGACTTTTGAAATATATGAATAAAAATATCTGGAAAAGATAAATGATCCCAAGATCCACATTTTATACTGAACCAGCACTCATTAGTTGCCTAGATATAAGTCTCTTATGTAAGTCTTTATCCATATCAACTTATTTTACAAGAGTCAAATTTTCTGAGTCAAATTTTCTGCACTCATAACTTTAACAAATGATTTTTGATAATCATTTATTAAATTAGAGATTATTTCTATCCCAGATATAAACTTTAAAAAATAATATAAATATTAAATTTATTATATATTTTATACGAGACTCAAAAGATATGATAGTTTTCATATGAAAGATATAGTATTAAACTGGGCTTAGATGGAAAAGTTGTATGTTCACTGTTTGTTTAATATACAGTTAGATGAGTTGTTAAGTGCTGTTTTGATGAATTCAAATGGAATAGAAGAGTTCATTATATTATATTTTCTGATAATAAGATACTATTCATGGAAAGTGAAAATAAATTTAATAAATAGTTATGTAGAATTTATACCGAACTTTCATAAGGATTGGGATGAAAATAATTTAAAATAAAATTAAGGCAGTGAAAATAGATGGTGATACAAATACATTAAATGCTAAACAAATTGCATGTTTAGTTGCTTAAAGATAGTGTGATATTCAATACCAGAATGATAGGCTGATCATAATAATGCATTAAAAAAAATGTAAATGCTTCATCACTTAGGAAGTTATATGATGTATGGATACTGAGAATTGAGGATTGATCCATGGATCTTTAGATTGTGATCTGATCACTCTACAAGTGCTCAATGTGTAAAAACTTCAGTTACATTTCATTGACTGAACCAATCTTATTTACCTTAGTTAGAATCTATCCAAAAATTTACAGATTTTGAGTTCACCCTTATATCAGTAGAAAGTCAAGTTGTCAAGCATTGTTAGCCCAGAGGTCAGTGCAGATGCCATGCAAGCAAGCAGTTGGTTGCAGACGGTTGTTGCGGGTTCGCCTTCCAGCTGATGCTATGAAATATGAAAAAAAAGTCAAGTTGTTCATAAAAACAAGGAAAATACTAAGACTAATCATTGGATAAAAACTATTGATTCAATAATATTATTTTCTTTAAATATTCAATAAGCTGTCTAACTGTTGGTGAAAATAATAATAACTAAATTAAAATGAAAATTGCAATGATTAATGAGGTTTTAAAAAAAGGAAGAAATTATTTTATAGTGTTTTCCTGAAGGTTTGTGCCGATGGCGTTTTAGTTGTATTTGTATGTTGAGTATTTCCATCATTTAATTTGAGTATTGAATGTCTCTAGACAAATTTAACTTTATTTAAATATTCCAAATACATACATATAGTCCACTGAAATTTAATTTATGAAAAAGATTGTTCGATGGTTTATTTGGAGATGAAATTTTATATGGATCAAAGACGTGAATAGTAAAAAAATAAAAATGAAGAAAAAAATAAAGTTTTAGAGAAATGGATTTGATATAAAAAAAAGGAAATGAAAAAGTTAGAAATGATATGATTGCAATATAGAAGTTTTGAAAAGATAAATTTAAAGAATGTGTACTGAAAAATTATTAGGATCCAGAGAATTTTATAAAAGATGTTGAAATTATGGGGGATAAATAAAAGGCAGGTAAAGAGAGAGCATAAGCAAAAATGCTTGACAAATGGAACAGAAGATAGAGAATCTAATATAAAATAATCTCTTTTGATGGGATGAACTATTTGTCAAATAATCACAACAAACAATGAATATAATTGTTATAATGGACTTTGCCTGTAGGCAATTGGGAACAAATACACTGTTGAAGTGTGAAAAGTGCTGATTCAAGGCCATTGTTCGATTATTTTTTTTAAAAAAAGATCTTTAAATAATTCACTTCTTAGCAGAGGCTTCTCTAGAATTTTTAATTAAGTAGTAGAGAATAAGAAGACAATATTTATCAGGATAATTAAATACCAGGTAAGGGCAACTTGCAACTTTTCTTACTTGCTTTACTCTCTGGCTACAAATCACCTGTTTATCCATTTGTTCACTAATAATAAAATGGTTTCCTAAAAAAAAATTCTGAAATTTCACTCACATTAGTATTCCAAGTGTGCAGGAAGATTGCTTATGCCACAAAACTCTTTTTTCTGCACACTTTTAAATCATTGTGTACATGTAATCAAAATGTGTGCACTGTTAAACTGAAATAAATATGTAACCAATTTTTATAAAGAATGCATAAATAAATGAACTTAGATTTAAAATTTTAAAATTTAATTATAACTATTTTAAAAATAACATTTTTTTTTTTAGAAATACAAGTTGAGAGAATACAATAACATGAGGCAGAAAGTTGCCATGGGCTGAACAAATGTTTTTAAATAAAATCTGAATCTAATCATTATATTCTTATCAAATTAAATATTTCACAAATATTTTGAAAAAGATAATCATAGATATATAAGCAAACTATGAAAAAATGTATGACTTTCATTTTCAGGGTTTGAATAAAAGATGAGCTCATACAAATGCAACGCTTATTTTGAAAAAAAAAAAAAAAGAAGCTACCAATCTCCAGCCTTTGTATTAGATTTTCTTACAATACTAATCTTTTAGAGATTTTTTCTAAAAATTAATTAATCAGCAATTTTAGTTTCAGTTTTTTTATTTTCAAATGAATGCAAATTGGTAAATGAATGATACAGATAGCTTCAAAAGAGTAACGTTAAGTCTAGCAACTGAAGCAGTATTCCTTACTATAAAAGAACAGGTTAAGGTTTATTTACATATAGTTTTAACTATTGTTATCATTAAATGGTTTAACATGAATAAAAAAATCATGAAATGATTTAAAAAAAACTGAATTTTACTAAATATACATATAAGTAAATAAGCATTTATTTTTATATAGCGCTATGTCTACAATTGTATTACATTCAAATATCAGCCTTTCAAGCCAATTGTGCATGCAATACAATTGTATACATAGCGCTATATAAAAATAAATGCTTATTTACTTATAATTAAGTTTTAGTTAGAGTGACGTTTAGTAAATTCTAGACAATTTCACCGAAGTCATTCATTCAAACATCATAAATAGTAATTTAAAGTGAGAATTCCACTCTCACGCTCTCCTCAACAGTACTTCAGATTTGCTCATATATAAGAATTTGAGTCGTAGGAATAAGAGGATTCCTTTTATTCCTGCATAAATACTATATCTTGTATTGGAGAGGAAAGTATTCATTTATTATTTAACACTCTCAAAGGCGCATGCACAATTGGCTTGAAAGGCTGATATTTGAATGTAAATATACATATAGCAAATGTAATGGTGTTCATTATGATATTTTAGATTAAGCAGCAAAAAAAACTTTTGACTTAGAGTCATCATCAACCATTATCAATATACTGCAGGATGACAGTCTCTCCAAGTTCAATCCATTTTTTCAATCTCTAGCATCTCTTCTCCACATCATCCCTGCACACTTTCTTATTCCATTCATCCATCTCACATGTGGTCTCTTTCTGGGTCTTTTACAATCTCTTGGAATCCAGTTTAAGATTTCAATTGTCCACCTATTATTATTTCTTCTAGTAATATGTCTAGTCCAACTCCACTTCAGTCTTTTAATTTTTTCAATGAGGTCAGTAACACCTGTTTGTTCTCTTACCTATATATTGTGTTTTTGATCTCTTTTTATTACTCCCAACATACAATCACTTTATTTGCTGTTAATATTTTAGAAATTGTTAATTCCAGAATTTGTTTTATATATATAATAAACTGACACATTTGATCACTACATATATGCATCATTTAAATAAATACATTATACATATATATGTAATTATTTTAAATTTATAGCTTTTAGATACTGGTTAATACATTGAGTTATGATTTTTCTCACACATCAGATCATAAATAACTTGTTATTGTTTAAATTGTTTCTACATAAAATCTCTAACCACAAACAAAAAGTATTTTACTTTGTTAATTCAGAAATTTGCATTTAACACTGAGAAAGTTAACACGTTATTTATCATATGTTGAGTGAAAAAGACCATATCTTAATTTATAATATATGTGTACCTTTTAGCAATTATCACACCTGGTTCCTTTCTGTCAGACGCCAATTTATTAGGCTATTTTTATGAAAATGATAATGATGATGTTTTTCATGTTGTCATAAATAATGCTTCAATTTATGGAATTAACAATAATTACAAAATATTTATCATATCATAATTAATGGTTTAATTATAATTATATTGGATATCACAGTGACTAAGACTGACCAAAACATTGGTAATGAGAACACAATATCATGCACAATTTGTAGAATTCTGCTTATAGAAAGTTTAAGACATTAATGATTCTCATAATGTCAAAGATGAGGAACAAAGATAAGAAAATCAATCTTGATGTAATGATGTATATTATAATATGTTGGACTATTTCCATCATCTATCATTAAATACTGAATGTCTAGAAAATTTTAACTCTATTTAAACTTTTCAAATAGCAACAATTGTTAGTAATAACACACAAATTGTCAACACAGATTTGACTTTAATTAATAACAAAAAAAGTATATAATATTTTAAAAATAATTTGCTCATCAAAATTTTAAATGATGACAGTTTATAAAAGTTGTTCTATTAATAGATTTCCAGAATTTATCTATAAATATCCCTCTTTGTCAGGAATATTAAAATGCTATCACAATAAACATTCCATTCACATTATACACCCAAAAAAAAAAAACACCATTATAATATTCTCATCTTACCCAAAAGAATAGTAATTGCTTGATTTATGAACCATGAGTCTATAACTGTATTTGTGAACTTATTTCCTTTTATTATTACAATTCAAGCCTAAAATAAACTTTTATAATATAAATAAAATTGACCAAACCTTTCTAAATTTCTAATGAAAGAAATTATGATAAAATTACTCATATAGATTTTTCTATGATATAAAAATGGTACCTTTTAAAATAAATAGATTTAAATATGTATATCTGGAAAAAATATCTTTATATTTTCAATGATTTTCTTTGTTACTTTTATGCAGATTGTTTCTTCAGTCCTATTTTATTACTCTATTTTAAGAGATGATAAAGATAATGATTGGCATTAGCTGGCATAGATATTTATTAAATGGTTTCAGACATTTTACATTAGTATAAATAATAATTGATTCAGAAACATTTGCAACTTAATAAGCTATTATTTAACCAATCATATTCATATGCCGCTTAATGAGAATATAGTATCCTAGTGGTCAAGTATTTGAAAATTTAGTTTATGATGCCCATTTTCTGAGATTCTATTGATTATTTTCTTCACCAATTAAAAAAAGCTATGAACTTTTGACAGAATGACTGTCTTTTTAAAATGATTTTATATTAACTTGCCTTGTCCATGTTTGTGACAGTATGCATTCCATTTTTGAATTAACTATGAGAAAAAAATCTGTTCCCATTTAGAACTCAAACTCACGTCCTTACGCTTCCCAAGAAAACTCCTTAACAACTGATCCAATGGAAGTATTGTTCGTAGAATAATATTTTATTAATATTGATTTCATTATTAAATTAATTAAAATAAAAAACAATATATCTGACAGAAACATTATATTTGTAGAATAAAATTTTGTTAATATTGATTTATTTACTTAATTTAATTAATTAAAAAGGTAATACATAAATAAAATAGACAATCACATGATATTTAAATTTAAAATTTGTTTGTTAGAGTGAATATTTTTTATTTTCACAACTTGTTATTAAATTATAATTGTCAGACTTTTGTTGTAGTTTTAACCATATTTTAAAATAATATGTAAATATAACTAAAAAGTAAAAAAATAAGATGTAAAAAAAAAGATTTTTTTAAATCATGCTTTTATATAAATAGTTGACTTAAAAATATAAAATAACATAGTAATCACCTCTCAGTTAATTTATCATTCTTGGAAAATATAAAACAATTGGAAATTACAAAAATATTGTCATTTCATAAAATCATTTGAGGCCTTTTTCATTTTTATGATTTATTTGAGCCTCAAATGCTTTTATGAAATTACACTATTCCTGCAATTTTCAATTGTTTTATAACAAACCTAGATTCCTAAAATATCTGATATTTTCCAAGAATGACAAGTTAACCAAGAGAGGATTACTTTGTTATTTTGTACTTTTTAGTCAGCTATTTAAATAAAACATTATTTTAATATATATGTATATATTTTACATCTTATTATACCTGAAAAATGCTATTTTTTTTAAATGAAAAAATGTTTTCCAATTTTATTGTTTTTCAAATAATATTATGAATTGCTTTGACAAAACAATGTTTTATTCATTATTATTACTTATTTACCAGGTTTTAATTAAATTGCCACTATTTTTAATAGTTACATACACTTATTCAATTAATATATGTAATATATAGGGTATATGAGATCAAACTTTCACATGACCCACCACTCTCCACTCTATCTCATAACACTGATACACTTGAACACATATATGTCGAAAAGATAAATAATCACCAATATGCGTATTTCTTGCTAAACTAGCAGTCATCAGTTCGTCCAGATTACCATCTCTACACGTTTATGCTATAAGTGCTCAGATATATATTAAGATAGCCAATCCTCATACTTTAATGGACAGGCTTCAATCTACTCCACACTGCAACTCTTCAACCATCCATCCAATTGAAAATCTGATGATACAATTGTAACTGAAATCAGCATCAGATTAAAATAAGTAAATTTTATATGTAAATAAAAGGAAGGGGAGACTTAATACAACCGTTAAATATTGTCTATCACTTATTCCGATTTTTTTTTTTACATTTATTTGTCTAAAATGGCATAGTCATCATTATCTACGAAAATTCTGCCTCAGTACAATAGTAAAAAAAACATTTATAGAAAAATACTCAAATTCTTTTCATCAGATCATACACGTAAATAATATTTATTTTTCTGTCTAGGAAGAAGGATAGGAATGACAAATAAGTCTTTGACCAAAACTTTTATCTTATATGTTTACATATTCTGTAATTTTGTTGGGGGGGGGGGTTATATGTATATTTCATTTCATATGTTTTTATTTTATTAATAATTACAGACGGAAAAAAAATTGATTTACCTCAAGCAAAATTTTATTATATTTTAATTTCCACTGGCACTGATGAGAAATGAGAAGACTGAGAATAAAAGCAAGCGAAGGAAAGTTAGCCGTTATAAAATGAAAGTTTTTAGTAAGCAATCAGTAATTTCATATCACTTCTTACTGAGAAATGAAACATGATTATTATAATTAATGTTATTTATAATCCATAGCTATATTTTGCAAGCTTTTTTTTATGTATAAAAGAATATTACTAAGCGACTTGTTTCCAGAGAATGAATTGATTGATTACAGCTTCATGATAATGAAGTTTCCTTTCATTCCAATATCAACAACTTTCAGTTTTGACTTGAGCTTTCCATTCTCAACAAACCCAACTTCTCCCTGGTAACGACCTGGAAATTCAATCTCTCTGCTTGTTAAGTTCTTTCTCGGGTTTTTATTATATAATTTTTTTTATTCCACTACCTTCCAGTATCAAATTTGAAGCTTAAATTCTACTTCACTTAACTGAATATTTTTTTAAAAAAAGACTAAGAAAAGTAAAATAAATTTGAATAGCAGAATCATCTAAATCAATATCAAGTTAGACAATGAATTTTTTACAACGTGAATGCTTAATTTACAATAGAAATACTTGTATCTATTAAAAAACAAAACTATGGTAAATAGATTTTAAAAAAAGAATGACTTTTTATAGTAAGTTTTATTTGAAATGTTAAAAGTTTTAAAATATATATTGTACAATAGAATTTTATTAATCCTTAAATTTAATTTGAAGATGAAAGATTAAATTAAAAGAATTAAATCTATTAACAGTTATAAATGAAAAAAATTATTCGAAGCAAAAAAAAAGCAATTTTAATGGCTGATTTTTTTTTTTTAAAAAAAAAAGGAAGAGGGAGGGGATAATGAAGTACTGGAAAACACTAGCGCCACCTTGTAGAACATTAGCTTTTATTAAAAAAATAAATGATTTATCCTGCTGATAGCCTAATAAACCACTTAAAAACTTTGAAATCGTGTGTCTGCAGATGAACATTTAACACTCTACTGATTTCAATTTGGTATATTGCTTGAAGCAATGGAATAAGCAATCATTAAATATATATATAAAAGGAAATTAATAACTTTCACAATTAGACATTTATCATTTTCGTTAAATAATGCAAATTAATTAAGTTTATAAAAACAACAAAACAATTATATAAAAATATATATATACTGTTTGAATTATGTGTTTACTGATATGTAATCAGTATAAAGGCTATATACTAAAATAATAATGAACGGCTTATTTTTGGTAATGCAAACCATTGTTTCTCCATAGATCGAGTGTATATATATAAAGACAACATGATAGAGTAATCAAGCTAAGCAATTATTTAGGGTGCTAAAAAAAAAAAAAAGGTCTATATTAATGAACTCAGGGAATAATGATGATAAATTATCTAAATTTTCCAAAGTTTATTATTAATAATTAATTACAGACATATGGATTTTGTAATAATGTGATCATTAATTTTTAATGAATCTTAGAACATGAAATGCTACAATAATTTTTTTTTTGTTAACGCATGATGGAAAACTCTGTGCAGCCATCTCTCTCGATTATCGAATATTTTATATTGCATGATCATAGTATATCTTTTCAGAAAAATTATTTGGAGTGATAAAAATTGCTTTTCAGAAATTGCTTACCATATATATATATTACTTTAAAAGAGAATCAAATAAAACATTTATTTAGAAGGCTAAAAATGCCCTAAATGCCCATGTTTGTGTGTGCAAGAACAATGGGTCAACTTCTGTGCCTAAAATCAGACTGAAATAATAAGGCATTAATGTGTTATGCTACCACAAATTTTTTACAGCTTGCTACCTTCTAATCCAATTTATTCAGTGTCTCAGTTTTTAAAGCTACATCATAAACCTTAATGGTTTTAATTAAAAGATAGATATGTGTAATGGAGATATTTTTGTTACAATATGTGTGTGTTTATATTTAAATGTCTATGGAAGTTAATTATAATATAATAATCATAATCCAATGTTAGGATCCTATCTACACACACAATATAAAGACTTCTCTTATTTTCTTCTGGACATAAAAAATAAACAATCAAATAAACATATAACTATATAGAACATTTAAATAAAGCATTGGTTCATTTATATTACCATGTTTTCCCAAAAATAAGACCTGATCTTATATTAATTTTTCCTCCATTTGACAGCTTAGGGCTCATTTCAGGGGATGTATTTTTTTTTTTTTTTTCATGTATAAAAATATATTTTTTATTCAAATACAAAATCTACATTTATTTAAGTAGAAAAAAATATATATTTATTCAATATTATGCTTTTCAATAGTGCATAAATAACTTTTACTTCTGATTAAATATATCACATTTAGGATTATAATATCACAGATCATTCTCATTATGTATGAGAATATTAGAAGTTATTTAAATGTTGATGAATTAGCAATTTTTTAATTCAAAATAATATATGACACATTAAGCTGACTTGATTAATTTGTGAATTGAGATTTCCTGCTTGTAATAAGTTTCAGACTTTTCAGATATCAATGTTGGTTTATTTACAAGATATACAGTTGAATGTCAGATGAAAGAGGAATTCTTATATCAGACTGAATGAAGATAAGGCATTAATAAATGAGAAGAAAAATTGTTTGCAGGTTGATTAAAATAATTAGTTATGAGTCTACCTGAAAAATAATTTTCAGTAACATTTATTTAAGTCCAAAAACCTACATTTATGCTAATGTATACATTCATTACTTTAATTCAAAATGTTTTTATTTTCTTATGTCTAATGTATATATATGTTTTGAATGTTATATTCATTACTTTATAATTTTATATGTCCATTGTGTCTTTCAACAAATGAATAATATCTGTCCATCAGGCTGACAATCTTAATTTAGTCTTATATTTGAATAGGGCTTATATTATCAACATCCTGAAAAATTATGCTAGGGCTTATTTTCTGGTTAGGTCTTATTTTCAGGAAAACATGGTAGCCCCTATGGTCTCAAGTTTTCTTTTTTGATTCTGGTAACCAGATACTTTATTTTTAAATCCATTTTAGAAATTTTTCAAGAAACAAAATAATAACTATTATTATTATCATGTCAAATATTAATGTAAATGCTAAATAACGACAATAATTCACTGTTACAAAAATGTTCAATTTTAACAAGTATGTAAAAACTGCAAAAATACAGTGATGTAGATGGGTAGAACCCAATATATTTTTAAACAATGTTTCTAAGTCAGTGAATTTTTGATACAACATAAAAAAAGTTTTTACTTTATAGTGTCTTTTGGTTTTAGCACCTCAGATTTGATGGAAGTCTGTAATGCAGGCCTTACAAGTCCTTTGGCATCAGCTCTGATCATCATTGTCATCAGTTACAAATAGGTTTGGTTTCTCACCTAACTCCAAGATTAAAAACAAGCTAATAATAATAATAGTAGTAGTAATAGTAATAGTAGTAATAATAATAGTAGTAGTAGTGGTAGTAGTAATAGTTATAGTAATACTATACTAGAGATTAATTTTGTGATGACTATACAGTAATCCATGAAATATAGATATATCCACATATAAAGCATACTGATCCATTCAATCTGTTTGATATTTTGCAACAGTATCTTTAACATATGCAGTAAGTTTTTTTTCTGGAAGATTCAAAAACTTGTTTAATTGTATTCTGATATCTTATCAAAGAAAACAAACAATAATACATTTTTCTAGAATGTCGTTGAGGTAATCTTTTTAACATAAATTTAGTCTGTCTCTTTCACAAAAATACATTCTGGTTCACTTAAAAAAATATTTTTAATAAGTTTTGTATTGTTTTTTTCATCTTACACGTACAGTTTAACAGAAAGAAAATAACTTTATAATATCCACACTATCTCATAACACTGATACACCTGAACACATATATGTTGAAAAGATAAATAATCACCAATATACATATTTCATGCTAAACCAGCAATCATCAGTTGGTCCAGATTATCATCTCCCACACATATATACCATAAGTGCTCAGATATATATTAAGATAGACAATCCTCATACTTTAATGGACAGTCTTCAATCTACTCCACACTCAAACTCTTCAACCATCCATCCAATTGAAAATCTGATGATGAAATGCTCAAAGGCCACCCTAAGGCCGGATTCTTGTCACACCCATGTTGACCTAAGGTCATCTTTAAATAAAAAATTTTACATACTTTTATTGTAGTTTCAG
Source organism: Epiperipatus broadwayi (assembly GCA_028023455.1). Taxonomy (NCBI): domain Eukaryota; kingdom Metazoa; phylum Onychophora; class Udeonychophora; order Euonychophora; family Peripatidae; genus Epiperipatus; species Epiperipatus broadwayi. The sequence goes on from JAQFVV010012787.1 coordinate 543,390, forward strand.
AACTAATTTTACTATGATGGAATAACTATCTTTTAATTTGTTAAAAGAAATAGATGCACATATAAGATTGATAAATACAATAGTTCCTTTATTGATGCCATTTGCTTTCAAACTTTTGCAAGGGTGCACACATATAAGAACAGATATTTGTAATATATATATATATATATATATTAATGGATATTTTAAATGGAAATATTTAATGTAAGGAGTTATCCATTTACAACTACTCAATTAGAAAGCACTCAATTCAGAACAACTAATGAAATCCAACTGCCTCAAACCAAAAGTTAAAGTGATACTGTCAAGTGACTAATTACATTCAAAACAAGGATCCTCTCATTTTGAATGCCATTCTAGATCTACTATAGAGAGCAAAGCAGTGCAGTTTACATTTATATGTGTAAGAAATCAAAGTATAGCAAACTTCATAATTTTCTTATTTATTATAATAAACCCACTAGTGGTAGGTTATGTATTGTGATATATTTTTAATGAATGTTTTAGATGGAAATTTTTTATGTGTGAATTATCCATTTATAATTACTTAATTAGAAAGCACTTGACCTAGAACAGTAGCTAATAAAAATCAACTGCCCTGAGACGAGTTAAAGTGAAACTGTCAGGCTGATTGCATTCAAAAGAAGAATTTTCTTTTGAATGCCACTTTAGATCTAATATAGAGAACAAAGCATTGCAGTTTACATTTGTGAATATAAGAAATCAAAATATAGTAAACTTTTTACTTTTCTTACTTATTATATTAAATATGGCCATTGGCAGGTTAGGTATGATTAAAAAAATAAAATTTAAAAAATTAAAAATTTTGTTTTTAATTTTTTTTTTTTTAAAAAAGAACTTTATTGAAATCACATTTATTGAAAGCGTATATATGGTAGGAAAATCATATGATATTTATAAATTGGATGATTATTTTATTGGCTGAGTGAGATAAAATTCTAAACTTTTAATTGGTCAATTCACAAACTCAAGCATCAATTAACAAACTCAAGTGTCAAAATATATTCATCTTTTAATATTATATTCACTTTAGTTTCATTTGTAAAAAGTATATTAATAATTTGTCAGGTTATGAAAGTGAACGAAAGTTTTTTCAAAAATAAATTTTTATTTATAATTATAAAAATATTCGATAGCAGCAAATCTAAAATGAACGTTACTCACCAAACAAAAAGTTTTGCTGATGTCAGTGATTTTTTTTCCAATTTTACATTGTGGAAAAGTAAATAATTTTTGCTAAAGTCTTAACTATTTTTCTAAAATAATTTTATTTTTAGCATATTTTATCAAAATAATTTATAATTTGTCAAAAAATACTTTTAAAATGGTCTAAAACATTCGTTTATCATTTTTGAAATGAAAGAAAAGAAATCGTAACTCTTCAGTTATTGACAACCATTTTCTTTGTTGTCGAAATTTAACAGCTAACCAGATTCAAGAAAAGACAGCCTACTTCTTTTGTTAGACCTTCAACATCAGTTTTATTGATGTTTTACTTGTAAAAGAATTCAAGAGAGGGCAGCATCTTACGGAACTTTTTTTAACCTTTAAAAATAATGCGAAATCTTAACAGTAGTATTAAAAATGTCGAAATTAGAGAGAGCTGAAGCCGATGTCAAATGGTCACATTTTTAGTCATAACTAACAAAAAGTTGGTTAATAGACTTATAGCATACATAATAAACTCATGAATCCTCCATTCAATGTTTCTAAAAACCTTACAGATGATCAATTTTGATTGAGAAATTAGATTAGATTGTACATAAATTGAATAAAATGATTAACTTCTTTATTAAATATGTAATATTTTGTAAATTAAAAAAATCAAATGATTATTACTGTTCACATTTCTGACCAGTGAAAAAACATCTTCAATTGAAAAAAAACTGAGATTACTAAAATATATAGTTAGTGATCTAAGTCAGATCTATATAACTATTCAAGTAGATTTGTTTGGAGTCAAAATCTTATAATGCTTCAAATATCAGCCTTTTAGTTTGAATAGTAAAATAAAGTCAAAGGTGGACATTAGACATATAACTACATTACTTCTGGATTTGAATCCCAGTCCAGAAACCAGTCAGAGATGGGGATTTAACTCAAGCATACTCTATATGCCAATAGAGAGATAGATGCTATGTGATTTGCTATTATTTACATCTTAGGGTCAATTAAATAGTAAATGTAAGTTCTACATAGCAGTGTTATGATCATATTTTATTAGTAAAAATGTCATATTTAAATGATTACATTTTGATACATTATTTGTTATTTATAAAAGGAATGAAAATTGTTTTAGTTTGTTTATGAAAAATATAGATTGACTAATTAAAGATTTGATAACAGACTTAGGGCTATTTAAAACCGTTTTTACAATATATAAAAAATAAACATATTAAATTCTAATACAATTCACTATTACCATTACATATTTAATTTTTTTGTGTGAAGAATTGAGATAAATGAAAATTCCAATCATGAAGTACAAAAAGCATGGGAAAGATGTCCCCAAAATATTAAATAATAAGTAATCATATATTTTTGCTTTAAATAAAGGCTCAGAAATAAAGAAGCCAATCAAAGCCAGTATACAAATGTATTAAAAATATGAATATTATATAAATGGTATATGTAAAAAAAAAAAGGCATCAGAAACTAATGCCCATAATATTTTATAATTTGTTAATTATGCTTTTAAAGATTAAGTAATAACATGTTTAAGCAATTTGATTTAGGGTACATAAATTGTAAAAACTCTGAATACTTAGCCCAAACAGTCTTAACCACATCAGGATTATGAAATGCTCTGTGCCACTTAACAGTGTGATGCAGTGATATATTTGATGCTAAAAGTGCCTGAATTAATTTTCAGATGAGAAACTGCTCTGCTTAAACTGCTATTTGAATCCTTAAATGTCACATTGTCTTTTAAGAAACTGTCCATCTATGTGATTTGGATCGATGGTAGATGTCAGTTTAAATAAAATTAAGGCTATTTGTAATCAAAAGTTATTAAGTGAGCTTAAAAGCTTTGGTGAAGAAAAATAAAAATTTTAATATTCTGAAATTATATATATAAATTAAAATGCTCAAGTTTATATACAGTTGTTTTTAAAAGATAAAATAAAAAAGTTTAGTCAAGCATCGGTGGTCGAGAGGTCAGCGATAGCTGCTTTACAAACAGTTGTCCTGGGTTCGCTTCCTGCCTGATGCTATGACACATGAGGAAAAAAAAAGTTTATTTACTTGTAGTTTTCTTTACATAAATATTCTGCTAAGTTATTTTAAGAAATGTACACATTATTAAGTAGTTAGTTTACTAAAATAACCAGACAGTAAGTTACTAACCAAACGAAACATTTGATCCATCATCGGTATTAGCTTGTTATTGTATGCTACAACATCTTAATACTTAAAGCTGCATTATAAATATCAGAAAGTCCTTCACATTATAAAGATACTATAAGTTGTACAATGTTAATATAATATATTAATAAATGTGAATTTCATAAAATTCTAATTATTATATATATATATATATTAATCACAAAGTTTATACAAAAATAGAATTGATTGTAATTCTTATTTTTAAAACAATTAAATGTGCCCCTTTTGACTATAAAGGGTATAATATTTAATAATTATGTGTATTTCATCTTTTACACTTTTAAAATAAAGTAAGAAAAATCTGTTTAATATAAATAAAATTCAAGGCGATATTGATTTGTTATTAACAATGTTTAAAGTTTCCCACTTCTGATGAAGAACTTTCCTTGAATCCAGTCTTAGGAGTTTTATGTTAAAATTTTATCAGCACAATTTGGTTATTACATATAATAACTCGTTTTTTTTTTCAAAAATAATAATAGAGAGTGTTTAAATGCAATAATATTATAAAATATTACTTAGTAATGTATTAATTACCTAATCTGATTGTTTATATTTATGTATTGTCTAAAATCCATAGAAAAGAAAATCACATTTAATATATTTGATATGGATTTCTATTGCAGGAATATGACAATAGGAATCTCAAAATATTTTATAATGTTGTGCTTTTATGTGACTTAATCATAGCATCTTATGAATTAGATTAGCTAGTCATGTATCATTGTAGACAAAGCAGTGAAGACTAATGTGCTTTAAAGTTTCCGCAATATATAGCCAACAGAGTTTGACGCCATTGTTTTAATATAATATTATATCATGGTAGAAAAAATAGCATCTTTACAAAATCTTTTCATAAATAGAACAAAATTTTAACCTTTTTTCTTCACTTAAATTTTACAATACATTTATTATCATTTTGATAAATTTTCTGAATTTGATTCTAATTAGACTGCAGTCTAAAGCACTTGTTAAATTTGATTTATTTATTTTTAATATATATGTGAGAAATAGAATTTTGCCCACACAAATATATATAAAACAAAATAATGCTTAATACGGAAAAATTGAATAACATAGCAATTAAAGTAATTAAGCTAAATTTAAAAAAAGCAATAAAAAATAGTGAAATCACTAATTAAATAATTAAAAGAAATATAAAATAGGAAAGAGGGAAGATAGGTTGTTAAATCTTGCAAATCAGAGACTTAAACTAAAAATAGAATTAAAGAACAATAGGCCCGTGAAATGCATATATAAATAAAAGATACAATCATTTTTTAAAATAAATCAATTATTGATTTTGTACACCAAAAAAAAAGACACCCCCCCCCCCTCAATGTGGATAATCAATAGTAAGTAGTCAGCTAAAGAAAAATTATTTCCCAGAGTTCTTCCATCTTATAGATTAAATCAGTAGGTCTAGAATTTAAATTTGTTATCATGATATATTCAAGCATGATTTTATACACTCTTGAGCTAATGATAGAAGTTTTCACTAAATAATTTACTTTCTGTATAAATATGAATTTGATAATTATTAGAATAATATGCTAGGATCCCTGTGTTGTATTTTTAATTGCTGAATGCTTTATTCATCTTTAAAATTTTAATATTTATGAAGACAAAAAATATTTTCAATTTAATTTAAAATTATAGTTTAGAATTGATAAAAAAATTTTGATAAATAATCTTAGCATCAAACTGCTAAAATTCATACTTCCCCTCTTGAATTCTTGTTCTCTATAGCCTCTGTGCAGTTTCTCTTATTTGGTTTTGATGAGAGGAAAACAATGATTTAAATTTAATTAAAAATTATAGCTCAGACCATCTATACAAAAGCATTTTTGTGAACTTAAACACTCATCTGGAATCTGGTAAATATAACGTTGGCATCTTTTGTTAGTACTTATATTCGTATATTTTATTAACTAAATGAAGTTTTGAATTAACTCAACCACTTCAAGTTATCGTCATGGTCTACAAATTAGGAAGTGATAAACTCATTAAATCAAAGTGTACTACTTTTTGAATTTCTTTGATTTTAAAAATCTTCATACTTTGGAGCATATTCCTAGACTTGACATTTTTTTAGAACTATGCTGATATTGATGAAACATTGATCTATTTACATGGCAAGTATCTCAATAATTATATATTATAATTCTGCAGTCAAATCAGTTTTTCCTCTACAACTTTTACATTAATATTTACTAAGGCTGTAACCTCAAGAATATGTGTGTAAAAATGCGATATTAGGGACCTCTACAGGTCTTAACTACAAGATTACACTTTGGAAGAAAAGAGGTTACAGCCTTAGTAAATATTACTTATGTAATCAAATTTATAATTACAACTTTTACATTAATAAATTTTGAAGTTTAAAAGAAATTTGGAGTTTCCAAAATTTATCACAATAAGGCGATTAATAAGCTTTATATTGTGGACGTAATTAAGTAGATTTTGATTTTTAAAAAAAAAAAATTTTTTTTTTCTCTTTTATTTACAGCCTAGAAGCATATTGAATGTAAACTGATTATTAAATGAATATTTGTCAGTAAATATATCTATGTTTTAAAATTAAAACTGTATAACTATTAAATAAATATCCCAATTAATTTTTAGTTTGCTTTGATAAAAATTTCTTCTCCCCACTGAAAGCTGTTCAACTAAAAATTTTAAATGCCTTAGGGAAAATTGAAAAGCAGTTGCTTAATACGAGATGTCAAATGCCAATTTTTAGAATACTTCAACATTTGTAAAAAAAAAAAAAAGTTGAAAATAATTATTATTTTTTTGCTGTTGTCAAAACTAGAGAATTATGATATAGACAGATAAAGAATTTGGACCAAAAAATAAAACATTCAAATAATACAAAATATTATCTTTAATTTTCTTTTAATAATTAAACTTTCAAATCCTAAATATTTAACAATACTTGGAGATTTGTATTATTAAGCAAAAGATTACCTTACACAACAGAATGTAACGGTAAAGGGGCGAATTTGGAAGATCAAGTTTCAATCCAGACTTTTCAGTGCCCAATCTTTTTTAAACTCCCAAAGAGTAAATCATCCAATTATTTTCTGTCTTGCATTGTTTAGCTTGGTGATAGCTGCTGATAAATCTTACAAATCAGTAAATATGTGAATAATATAAATATATAACCGAAAAAGCAAATCATATATGGCATGACTTGTTTTAAACTTGTATTACAGATATGTAATATAGGGAGCATACCAATAGCTCTAACAAGCTTTCATCAATAAGTACCACAAGAGAAAGCATTTAAAAATTTCTCTCTAGAATTATCTCTATCCTCAGACTGGTTTTGAGTTTTTGGTTCACCTGAGTGAGGCACTAGGACATTCAAACACTAGATCTAAAATACCACTCAAAATCAGCACTTATCTAATATATAACTATTAAATAGAAAATCTGAATTTTTCAGACATGTAAATGTCTTTAAATCCATCTATCTAGCTTAAATAACTATATGGGTCTGAAAACACTTCAACCTCACCATATATTAATAGCCTCAGCAATATAACATCGCCAAAGCCCCAAGAGCAAAATTTTATAATTGAAAAAGCAAGTCAAATATCATGTGATTTGTTTTAAGCTTGTATTACAGATATGTAATATAGGGAGCATATCAATAGCTCTAACAAGCTTTCATCAATAAGTACCACAAGAAAAAGCATTTAAAAATCTCTATCTAGAATTATCCCTATCCTCAGACCAGTTCAAGCTTTTGGCTCATTTTAGTGAGACACTAAGATATTTAGATATTAGATCTAAAATACCAATTTAATTATTTAAGTTAGATGGCTGAATTTAAAGACATTTATGGGTCTGAAAATTTCAAATTTTCTACATAATAGTTGTGTATTAGATAAGTGCTGGCTTTGAGTTGGTATTTTAGATTTAGTGTCTAAATGTCTTAGTGAGGATAGGGATAATTCTAGATAGAATTTTTTAAATGCTTTCTCTTGTGGCACTTATCGATGAAAGCTTGTTAGGGTTATTGGCATGCTACCTATATTATGTATATAACATTACAATAATATGAGTAATAAATACTATTTAATATATAAATGAAGGCTACAAAATAAAAAAAGAATAACCCTTTTAATTAACAAATAGTACAATCAAAGAATAAAAAAAGGTATTTAATTAACAAGTAGTATGAACAAGTAGTTACTGTTTCTTTGTTTTGTTTTAATGTAAAAAACAAACAAATAAACTTTCCATTGGTTTCAGTAAATAGTAGGAATATTGTAAATGAAGATTACAAAAAGGACTATATTGCTACTGTTCTTTTACCACATTTTCCAGCAGATAAATTCAAAATGGGACTGAAATTTGATGTTTAAATGGCCACAAAGTAAAAATATAAAACTCTCATTGATTTATTATTTGTATTAATTACTAAAAAAAACACAAGAGGGGCACAAATTTCCCTAATATAATATTTATCTTACATATAATTTGTTATTCATAGTTGTAGTGTAATATAGTTACACCATTTGTTAGTGTTATCACTTAATATTTCAGTAATGGTTTGGTTGCTTCACTCTGTGTAAAAAAATGCCACAACACATATTAGAAGTGGGACTGTCCATCGATTGTGGCTTTACCTTTATCATTTTGATTGGACACACAATTTATGAACTCCTGAATAATAAGAGATACCTATTCTCTTTTTACACAATTTTTTTTTTTGCACAATTTTGAAATAACACGAGTTTAAAAAAATTATCTTCCTATATGAGTTGTTTTAAAATAATATTATCAGTTTAAAAAAATGGTACTTTGGGATTAGAGCTGCTATGACATAGTCATGATTGGAATCAAGAAACAAATGTTAATGTCTGGAAGGCTTAAAAATATCATTTTACATTCTCAAAGAAGTTCTTAGATTGTCTTAAATTATTATTACACTTTTTTTAAAAATTCTAAATAATTTCATGTAAGTAAATAAAATGATTTATGTTCAAGATTGTAAATGCTAGTAATTCAGTATTTATTTACAGATTTGTTTCTGAGGTCGAGTCCACGATTGCATCACAAAATTAAAAAAAAAAATTCTGTTATTGTCATGTATTTTTTTAAAAAAAAGTTTCATCTCTTTATTTCTTATTATTTTAAAAACAAAAATTTCTTTTTGCAGCAATATTTTAGCAAATGGAGAAATTTATTTGTTTGCATTGTAACATTTTTGTCATTTTGTTTTGAAAGGAAAGTGCATTTTTGATATTGATGCATTGGTCGCATTTTGACATTTGGTTTTAAAATAAATTCCTTGATAGTATTGATGTTAAAAAAATCAATTTTTTTAAACTTTAAATAATTAATTTGTTTAAATTTATATTTTGCCAAAAATCAATAGATGGTAAATTGTACATTGCAAGTTTTAGTGATAGCTCTGGCATTCCAATCATGCCCAAATGTATGTGCTATTGTTAGACAGTGACAGTTAATGAAATCTTCTAGACTTTTCTGTTTTATGAACAATCAAGATGTTACCCATATTTTTGATAAATGTACAGTTCTGGGACTTACAATTTCTCTTTTCAAATGTGTCAGTTGTTAAATTTAAAAAAAAATTAATAAACTAAATGAAATAAAAGTAATAAATTCCAATCATCATCATCAACCATTATCAGTCCACTGCAGGATAAAGGTCTCTCCAAGTTCAATCCATCTTTTCCTTTCTTTAGCTTTTCTTCTCCACATCACCCCTGCACACTTTCTTATTTCATCCATCCATCTCATGTGTGGCCTCTTTCTGGGTCTTTTACAATCTCTTGGAATCCCATTTAAAATTTCAATTGCCCATCTATTAAATTCCAATAAATTACATTAATAATCCTTATTTCAATTTTTTTTTTTTTTACTTATAACATGGAAGTGAAGGTACACTTTGAATTTTAAAGTTTTCAGTGGCTTGTGTAGAGAAACCAATGAAAGTTTTATTGTAACTGTTATTACTTTCAAGTTTTTTTATTTTTCAAATAAAATGTATGTTCATGTAACTCAGTTTTTATTTATGTTTAATGTATATAAAGTAAAATTTGATAGCACACAAAAAATATAACATTCTAACAAAATTTTTCATGTGGTTTTTTAAAATTATTTTCATTGATTTCTTAAGTCTGGAACCAATCTCATTATTTTTGGATACATACAATGTATTTTTTTACATGAATTTCTTTTAACATAATTTTCAAAAACCATCTACCATGTAAAAAGAGAATTAGATCTATTTGACTTTTTTTAAAGGAAAAGGTAGATAGAATGACCCACAAAAGATATGTAATGAGTATAAGATATACCAGTCCCAACTTATATATGTGCTCTCCCACCCCCAAAAATGTGAGCATTTTGAATTGGTTGAAATTAATTATATTTTCCAAACTTGTTCATGTGTAAATACCGTCTGACAATATCTATTGTACAGAACTACAATTGGTTCTTTTATTCAGGCAATAGTAATGCTGAGATGTTTATGTTATTTTTTGGGATTCTACTCAAAATTATTTCTTCTAGAATCACTTTATACAGATATCTAATAATGCCTCTTGGAAAATAAGTTTTTTGTAGTTATAAAGACTTCATAGTGCAGCCTAGTTTATAAGAGCACTATTTTAAATTCAGTATTACATAAATTTAAAGACCAGCAGTATGATTTTTTTATACTACTATTGTCACCTGTCAAGTCAGCAACACCAGAAAAAAAAAAGAGGAAAATAGTAAGTACTATTAGAAATATTGTACTAAACTCCTGTTATTAATAACAGTTTAATGCATTTGAAAGGTTTAAATAAACTATGAATTGTTATTTAAAAAAACATTTAACAATAAAATTAAATGTGGAAATAATCCAATATAATTACAAGTAAAACATGGATCATCACAAAGTTTTGGACAAATATTTCAGAGATTAATCTTTATAGAAACAATTATTCTCCATATTCAAAGACTTATCCATTTATGGTTTTAAAAAAATATTTTCAATTTTTTTTTAGAAATTCTCCTATATGAGGACCATCATGAATCTTCTTTAAGTCAGACATTTTACCTTGCATGCTTATTTGTGCATTTAGTGAATATTTTATCAAATTTTATACTTGCTTTATCCCTTTTATAACTTCATTACACTATTTTTTTTGTTAATTATTTTTACTAATGTTTTTAATGAATATATTTAAAAATTAAATTGTTTTATAAGCGTATGTGTGGATATATACGTAAAACTTATATTGTATAGAATTTAAACCATTAAACATCATATGATCACCATTTCTTATGCTTGCTCATAACTATTATTAAAACAGGAAAAACTTACCATACAGTAGTACCACTCAGTGCAAGCCAGAGTAATCAATGCCTTCTGGCATCCATGTGCATAAACTCACTAGATAGGGATTTTATGCACAAACCTTCTGGCATCCATTGATTACTCTGGCTTGCACCGAATGGCACTACTGCATGGAGAGTTTGGCTTGTTTGTATAGAATTTTCTATTTCTCATAATTTCAGGCAACTGGAGACATTTTAGAACTAGATATGAGAAATTTATTATAACTTCTATATCCTTTTTTTTTTTTTTTACAGAGTAAGTAGAAGTTGTGGTAAATTATATATTTTTAATAAATTGCTTTTAATAAAAATGAAAGTAAAGGTAATTTATTGCTGTTATTTTTTTTTAAACTTAATGTAAAGGTAATATATATATAATATTTTATGCACTTTAGTCTAGTAAGAAGGAGAGCGATAAATTCAAGAGCCACAAAATCTATTTGTTTTAACTAAAGAAAATGTAAAAGCTATCTTATATTAATTCATTATTTGGGATTATTTTGTCATTTTGATATAAAATAATAAATCGAATAAATAGTTTTGTTATTATAAAATATAAATCACAATATAACAATACGACTATTGTATAAAACAGAGAAGCATTAAAATAATATAAAACACTATTGCCAAGCGCTTTCAATTCATTTGAGTCCTTATCAAAGTATTACTGGGTATGTATGTTGTCCACGAGAGTTTAGTGTTTTAATGTATGAAGCACATGATAAAAACGTAAGATCAAGAAATCATACACTATAAAAAATTATTATGGCGCTATTAAAGCAAAGTTAATCAGTTTTTCGGTTAGTTGTTCCTGGCTAATATAATGAGTTTTATACAGCCTTGATAAGAACTCAGACGAGTTGAAAACGATTGGCAATAGGGTTTTATATTATTTTAATATTTCTCTGCTTTATAATCATTTTGATACTTAAGTATCACTTAATTTCCTAAGCTATCACTTTTTTATTCTTCACCTAATTATTACAAATATTAAGAAATTAAAGTGTGTAAAACTCACTTCAAAATTGGAAATTAATTTAATATCATTCTAAAATAATAGTTTGTGTGCGTCCTATATATTTAAACAATTTTTTATTTTAAATATTATATTAATTTAATTTAGCGTGAAACTAACATTTTTTTAAAACAAATAAATGAAAAAGTTGATTGGTTTTTAAAAATAATTATTTGATTTTGATTAATAATTAGGAAGAATCAATTTTAAAAAAATCATTAATACAGATTTTAAATAACGCTGAGTTAGCGTAAGTAAAAATTAATAATGCAAACATCACTTTCGATTAGTTTTTATTAATGTAAAAAAGATGTAAAAATGAAAATTAAATCTACTTCATGATTACAAAAAAAATTATGATTTTATTTAGGTGGGAAAACTGGTATATGAGAAATTAATAACATATGCAATTGTATATAATATGACGAAATAAACTTGTTACTAGTGGAACTATTTTAAAACAATTTGCAGTTATTAACAATACCTTGTACTTTAAATTCATTAGTCGAATCTTATTAATATAGCATTTTATGTTTTATTCTTTGATCAAATTTATTAATCCCTATTAATAATAAATATCAGGAACCATTAAGTTACTATTGATTCCTGCCATTCATATAAGTAGCATTTTTTCAGAAGATCGAACATTTGTTTGCTTTTTAAGACTATTCAAAGGCCCATTGGTTATTGGGATATTGGAAGTCCATTTATTCCACTGGTGGCTACACTTTTCTTTCACCATTAATCTTACCCGGTAATGTACAGTTTTCTAATGATTTATGTGAAAACATCAAAGCTCAAAGATAATTTCATTATTAAATTTAATAAGCATTTTTCTATATTGAAAACGAATGACTCTTCGATTCTTAAATTTTGAAACAACTTATTTAATATTATTAATTTATTAATTAGGTTAATAACATCAAGGATCATGAAAACTTCACATTAATTTAAAAATATATTAATTGAAATAAACACTATCTTTTTTGTCATTTTTCTTAAATATTGACGTTACTACTACTTCCTTCCAATCATTTGGAACAACTCTATCATTTAATTTGGTCAACAATTTTCTATATTTTCATTTGTTTTTGTTTTTAAATATTGATAATTCCATTAGTACTGAAAACTTTTCATTTTTTTTTTTATAGATTTAATCATGTCTCACAGCATTTCAAATAGTTGACAATTCAAATGATATAATAATTATATAACATACCATTTTGAACTTTCTTATACACTTAACAATATTTTTTACACACAAAAACTTTACTCTTACAGTTTCAATTGTCCTGCAGTCATCATCAGAGCTACAATATCCAAATATATAATCATACAATTAATACATTTTATACACATATTTATATAAATAATCAAAACATACATCTTAACCTGACCATTATAAATAATCATTTTCCATTTTATTGTTCTACTCTTAAGATATATGTTTTGATTATATATATAAATATGTGCATAAAATATATTAATTATATGATTATATATGTGGATATTGTATCTCTGATGATGACTGCAGGACAGTTGAAACTGTAAGATGACTGTTTTGGTGTAAAAATAGTATTGCTAAGTGTATAAGATGGTTAGAAATGATATGATATGTAAATATAGCAATCAATACATGAGGAAAGGAGGAAGAAGAAGAAAATTGAATAATTATATAAAAGATAGCAACTAAAATTATAAGGATCTATAAAACATAACATGTATAAAATAGTCATATGTAAATATTAAGTTTAACTATAAAATTTAACAAACAATCTTGCTTCAATATCCACATAAAAATACAGTATCAATATTAAATATAATTATAAAACTTAACTGTAAACTATCTAGATGTCTAAGTTGATTCCATTCTTTCTATTGTATTCATTAATAATCTGAAATGAAGAATAATAAAGAATAGAAAAAAAAAAATCTCGCTACTAAAGTTCTTTTAAAAATTTTTAAAATTTCATGAAAGCAAACTTTATATGTTTTCAATTATTTGGAGATGTTATGATGATGTGAAAATTTATTTTAATCTTTTGGTGCTCCCATTTGTGTAAATACCAAAGAATGATGTAATAACTTATTCTTTCAATAAATCAAATGATGTGATAATTTATCCTTTTAAAAGAAATCCATTAGAGCAGCAATTAGTTTAATAATTAATATTCAAATAAGTTGTTTTTCTCCATTTGGAAAATATATTTTAGTATACAACTAGCAATTTTTCTTAAGGCAATTTCACAGATTTTGGCTGTTTTTTTTTTTTTTAGAAGAAAACATTTATATCTGATTGGCTGTCATATAAGCATTTTTAAGGTGCATCTGACAGAGGTTTCAGCCTTTCATGTTATTAGTATTCATCTAGTAAATTATCTACAAGAATTTGTTTTTTATTTTTAGCAGAGAAAAAATATGATAAACAGTTTTCATTTGAATAATTTAGCAGATTTTTTGATTTTAAAAAAAGTATTACAATTCTATTTTATTTATGCATTTTTACTTATTATGGCATTCCATAATTGTTGTTATTCTTATTTTTTTTCTTGTGTCATAGCATCAGCCAGGAAGCGAACCTGCTAACCCGGGACAACTGCTTGTAAAGCAGCCATCCTGACCTCTCGACCACCAATACTTGACTTTTTTATTCTTATTGAGAATCTTAAGACAAATGCCTGGCAAAATCTTTTTCTAGTACTACATAATGAAATAACAATTTAACTTAACGATTTCATATAAAAATAGTGTTGAGGTTATGCCAATACACAAACAGCAGGTGGAAAAAATTTGATCTAGTTACTGCACTGTTATTTATAAATTTGTATCCATATTATTTAGATCATCATCATCACTTTATCACACCTTTATCTTTGATGTCATGATCTCTGTGGTTTTGGTGGATACATACATATTCATGTACAAGACCTTGAAGAAAACTGCAGTGTTCCTTACAATAATTTATTTGAAATAATATATAATATTTCAACAAATATTTAAAGTAAAAAATATTACTTATTGCAACAAGACTTAAATATACATATTACAAATATACAAAATTAACAAAGCGTATGCCACACTTGAATGAGAAGCTATAAAGATACACAGAAATTATATGAGGCAAAAGACCTCGAAAGCGCTTAGCGTGTAATAATTTCTGTGTATCTTTATAGCTTCTCATTCAAGTGTGGCATACGCTTTGTTAATTTTGTATATTAAATTATCGAATAAGAAGTCTTAAAATCTTTAATACTTTATATTACAAATATTAAAATAAATATTTAAGTTACAAAAATTATAATAAATCATTTTCTTTGTTTATTTATTTGTTGATTCATTCCTCATAGTAAACTATCTTTCATTTTAAAATTAAAATAATAATTTAACATTTAACTCTTTTAAAATAATGATCCCTTAAATTTAACACAGTAAAATATGCACAGAATAAGCATACATGCACACATATATACACATTGTTATGTTAAAGTTATGTTACTATTGTATATAATTTTAATACAGCACATAAATTAATATGACTCTGGCTTTACTAATTTTACATTAAATTATTTATCATCATATTAAATATATTACGTATTTTTATATCCTATTGTCCTTTTCAAATTTACTTAGTGCATGCATATATAATAAAATTCAATAATATATCACTTTATTGCAATTTTAAAATTAGTACTAAAAAATCTTAAAAGTTATAGCATACAAGACAACATCTTGGAATCATAAAGATTGCTCTATAAGGTATAAAATTGAAATGATATTATTATCTTTATAATAAGCCAATAAAAATTTTACGTTTTATTTATTATTGTATTTTAGAGAGTTCAAACATATGTTACAATGTATACAATTAAAAAAGATTTTTGTAAGCTTTTAGATAGACATATTGATCATTTAATGAGATTTTGTACAAACATTTTTTTTTTTTAAATGGGAGAATCTTCATTATTTGTGAAAATATTTAAGAAATTGTAGTCTTATAGTTGTCACAATTGTAAAATATTAATATCGAATTTACAATTCGTATATTCTAAAGCAGGGGTGGCCAACTTTTGTGTTCATAAGATTTACTTTTTATTTTTAAAATGTTTTACGATCGACTTGTCATAGGCGTAGTCTAAGTGGAGGGAGGTGTGAAAAATATAACATTTTTATATATCTACCTAGTAAAAAATAACAATTATTTAATAACTCATGTCAGGGAGACATTAAAGCAACACGAGTAATTATTAGCAATATTTATTAATTCAAATTAGCTACATTAAATCAAGATTAATAATATTATTTTCAATAATGAGACTTAGTGGACTTCACCTATCTAGAATTAAAAAAAAAATTTAGAACAAAAACAAAAATAACAAAAAACTTGAAAATCTTGACTTAATTTGTTTCACTCGTTACCCGACAGCCCGACAGTTCTCGCCAGATTGGCCTCGCGATCGACCAAAAATGGCTTTGCGATCGGCAGGTAGATCACGATCGACTTGTTGGACACCCCTGTTCTAGAGTAATGAATGAAAAGCACTTCAATTTTTGATTTAATAGTGAGACAGACAAATAATATTTATTAAACAGCATAATTTTAGCTTACAATGTAATTTTTTAATTGGTTCAGGGCCTGGTTGTATTACTGCTATAATTGAAATAAAAATAGTAGAGCGTTGGTGGCCAAGAGGTCAGCACAGCTGCCTTACAAGCAAATTGTCCCGAGTTTGCGGGTTCGCTTTCTGGCTGATGCTTTGGCACATAAATATATATATACTTATAAAAATCTTTTTAATTTATCAATATTTCAAGCTTCAAATATAAATGTTTATTGCAAGTAATCTCTTCTAGTTTTACACTAAAAATATCAAAGATGGTTTCTCAGAATCCAATTATCACTTTTTTTAATTAAAAGCTCTTACATTTATTAGTTTTTACTTTAAAAATTGCAAAGCATATTTTCTTTTTCATAGAAGTTTACTTTATTTCTGATCTGTATATATATATTTTATTATTTTTGAAAAGCTTATAATTTCACAACTGCTTTGTAAGGTAAAGCCTCATATTCATAATTATTTCAAGGTTTTGATTGAATGTCTGAATAGAAAGATCCATCTCTTGAATAATTAATTCCTGGTTAGAAAAGTGGATTTTTTATGGCTGATTGAATGAAACTGAAATGTTCTCCGTGCTATTCTTATTACGTGAATATCACTAGATCTTGATAATTGATAAGATCCATTGGCAACTACCCTATTTGAGAAATAAAATACTTTTTCTTTCAAAATTTCTCATTTGTAGTCACATAGCTCGTTACTCACTATCCATATTGCTAGCCGAGTGGTTATTTTTAATCAGTTATCACTTTTTTTAATCTCGGTAAAAAAAAATATAGAAAGCAGATCAAAGAAAGATCGTATGGAAAAGGTATATAGAACTTGACAACTGTCTATATATGTGTGTATCTTTTAGAAAATAGGTATACTGCTAAAAGGCATTAACAAAAATTCTAGGTTAGCACCAACATTCCATTGTTTCCTACGACCTCAGCAAAAATTATTTCAACAGCTGAAGTTCAATTGGTGTTTCTAATACTGAATGCCGAGAATCTGTATAAATAAAAGATCATAATATCCTAAAGTAGCTAGCTCAGTATAAAAGAAAAGATTTTTCCACATTCCAACATAAAGGAATAGCAAATGAAAATTATGATTTTTCTAACTTGTTTTGTTACGATTATGAAAAGTTAAATATCAGTTTATTTGAATCACTTTCTGGATATGTTATAGATTAGCTATCTATGAGGAAAACAATAAGCTACCTAAAAAAAGTCTAATCTCCATCTGCATGCTAGAAATAGCAGGCTTATATTTACTGTTACATACATATGTATAAATTACGCGTGTGTGCTGCTAAAATGTTCTTTGTAAAATTTTGTCAATGTTAAGTACAATAAAAATATTGTAATCTGCTATTTTAATGCCCATTAAAACGATATTTAAAGGAATTGATAAAACTGTAATAAAAAATCACTTAACAGTTTTTAAAAATAAAATTCGTATCACTGGATTTTTATTTTTTTTAAAAAAATAAATTTTATTTAAGGAAATATTTATTGATGAGGATTTTACTTTTCTAACATTAATCTTAGTAAATTTTGTTTACTTTCTTTTTAGGCATAAATATTGCATACAAAATCATTTGGGTAAACTGAATAATTTATTAAGGTTGTTCTGGCATCTGAGATATTACTGATCAAACTATAAGACAGCCTACTTAAAAACTGCTAATTTAAGTCATTTTTTATGTTGATTTCTTACATTCAAGACATAAATAAAAAAGAATATGTTTTTAAATTCAATCGAAAATATTTTGCGGCAGCCATGATTAAAAATCGACTAACAGTTTGAATAATATATTTAAAACGAATTAATTGTTTATTTATAATAAAATTAAATCATACCCAATATATCTACAAAATAAACATAATGATAATTCTACATATATAGAAAGAAGTATGTATTTAGCTTTAAAAATATGATTTATTTATTGGTATGTAAGGAGTTTATTTAACAATAGCACTTCATTTCAAGTATGAAGAAATATTCACAGATAAGCTTAGTAGAATTTTTTTTTTAAGCCACAATCTATTTACTCAGAAAGTCAAGAATGATTTATAAATTTTTGTGACAACTATTATTTTTAATCTATTAATCAACTGGGACTTAAAGTTAATCCTTCATTTACCAGAAAAAAAGGAAAGAAAACCGAGCCTTAGTCATTGTTATATTAATAGCTTTCCCATGAATGATTGTTGTATTAGATCATATATGCATGTGTAAAGAAGGAGTGAATTTTGGTAAAAATAAATTAGATATTGCAGACAGAAACTGTATATTCCTTTTCTCTTTCATCAATTTATATTCTTTAACCTTGCCTCTTTGTTGTAACATAAAACAATTTTTAATTTTAATTGAAAAAATATTTTAAATTTTTGATACATATAGGCAGTCAGTAATAAAAATGTTTATAAATAATTTTTCTCACAGAAAAATAGTTTTCTTTTGAATTTTTAAATAGATGGTATATTTATACAGTATAGAAAATTTAATTATATATATATTGAAGAGCCCTAACACAAAATGTTAAATAGAAGAGCATTGTTTTTGAATTTCCCCCAAATTTTGAAAGACATGGTATGATAGAGTTGAAAACAAATGGGGAGAGTGGGGAAATTGTCCTTTCAACAATTTTTTATTTTACATAAAAACAAAAATATAAGTATAATAAAAAAGATGCCTGAAGTAATTTAAAATAATGATAAAATAACAGACTCGAGCTGCTATTTTCAGAATTAATATCTGCTGAATAACATAAATAATAAGAGTTAAGTTTTATATATATATTAAATGCTTTTATTGAGTGTGCACTAAAAAAATCATTTATTCAACCACAATTGGGATTTTTAGATTTAAGTTGAAGTAAAAGCATGTGGTCCAGACATTAAGTCAATTCCTTCTCATAAAAAAATAGGGATTGACTTAATTAATTTCTGGATTATGGCCTCTTCCCATGCTTTTATTTTAAGTTAAATCTAAAAATCCTAATTGCAGTTAAAGAAATGATATTTTCCTTCTTTTTAGTGCACAATAAATAAAAGCATTTAATATTCAAAAAAATTATCTCTATTATTTTAAATTTTTTAGTATTGGCACAGTAAATAAAAAAATGCAAAACTATATTACAATTTAAACTGGTTGATATTTATAGTTGATATATATATACTAGATATTTCTGCTATAAATTAAAATGTACATCCCTTATGTATATATCATATTTAATATAAATACATAATAATATGTGTATATAAGTGATTAAAAGTATGAAATATTATTTTAAGTAAAAAATGTTTTGCATTTTTGCTTTCGATTTAAATTTTTTTTTTTTTAAAAAAATGCTTACTAAAACTATATTGTAAATGAACTTCACTTAATATGTATACTTTTACTTTAAATCAATTTGACATATATATCACTAGATATTTCAGCAGTAAATAGTATGTATAATCTTTATATATAATCTTTATGTATGTGTATATAATTATATAAGGATAAGAAATCAATAACTTTTTATTTAAAATTGTTGACATTTTTTTTTTACTTGAAAAAAATTTTTTTAAAAAAAAAGCTTAACAATACTATATTATAAACAAACTTTCTTATTATTTCAAAAAAATTCCTATAATGCCCTCTCATGAGCCTTGTGTAAAACAAATGAAAGTTTTGCCACCCTCTGTTTCATATCTAAGAAACGAAGTAACTTACCAAAACATTAGTATCCTATTTGGATTAGCCTAGTATTAATTAGTTGTATATCAAATTTCTAGCAATTCTGTTGAATTTAAATGTTGAATCTCAATTTTTAAAATTTCATTCTAATTTAAAAAGGGCAAAATATTACGAATTAAAATACCAACAAATAAACTGATTTTCCAATTAAAATAAAAGCATTTAAAAATAATTCAATTCACATGATTAGAATAGAATAGATAAATGTTTACTTTTTCAGTATAGTCAGCAAGTAACCATATGATTGTCTACTTTTAACAATGCCTGTAAAGGTATTGTCTGTTTGACATTTTGAGCAAAATATTAAAACTGCAAGATGTGATATGTTGGACTATACAACATACATTCAATATAACTCAGAATTCTTCCAACAAAATCAATGGACAACCATGGGGTCATCACTGTCAACCTTGCTCAGCAACATTTACATGGAAGAACTTGAAACCACAGCCATAAATACTACTCCATGTCCACCTAAAGTGTGGCTTTGATATGTTGATAAATTTGTGGTATGGACACATGGCAAGGTAAAATTACAGTCATTCAGGATGCACATAAGCAACAGTATCTCCTACAATTAAATTCACAATGGAATCAGAACAAGAACAAAAATTAGCATTCTTGGATGTTCTTGTGACAAGACTCCCTCAGGGCAAAGTAAACACTACAGTGTATAGGAAACCAACACACACTGGCAAATATTTGGCATTCATATCTAATCATACAAGAAATATTGAACAAAAAATTGTACTATCACTATGGAACAGAGCAAAGGAGGTTTGTTCAGAAACCAGTGATTTGGAAAAAGAAAAGATTCACCTAGAACAAATGCTTATGAAGAATGGTTATCCATCAGCAGTCATCAGAAAAACCTTCAATAGACAACACAAAGAGATATCAAAAGAGAAAACAGTTATTGGTATGGTAGTGTATCCATACATACCAGGAGTGGTGGACAAATGAAAAAAAAAATCTGCAGTCAATTTAACATTAGAACTTTTTTCCAAAGCCATACCACACTTTGAGAAATGCTTATTTCTACTAAGCCTAAACTGGAAATGCTGAAGAACAAAAACTGCATCTATGAAATACCATGTGAATGTGAAAGGAAATACATTGGTGAGACCCGTCCTCCTGTTGAACAGTGATTAAAGGAGCACAAACTAATGGTTTAAAGAGGAAAACAGATGTGTCTATGATAGTAGATCATGTATGCACTAATGACCATATGCTTAAGTGGGAAAATACAAAGATATTGGATAAAGAAAAAATGCATAGAAGAAAATTAAAGGAAGCTGCTCATATGACAATAGTAAATAATCCTATAAGTCAACCCAGTGTGGCAATACACAATGTATGGAAGCCTCTAATTAATCTTGCTCTTAGGAAAAAAAAATAATAAAAAAATTAGACTTGTTTTAAAAAAAAAATTGAAGGACTCTGGAGAATTTGAACCAACCCTCATATATAAATATATCAAATTTCTACTATATTGAAACAGTAAGGTCTGCTTTGCAGATTTTCATTTCACCTTTTCTCACCTATTTCCTACCCTCATACCTTAGTTTGAACCCCAATGTATCATAGTGTATCTGCAATGCGCTTATATACCAAAAATCCCACCAATTTTAAACCACGAGTACAACACTCATGTTATATATAAGTATAACTCATTCCCAAATCAATAAAATATTATGAATTATGTGTATGTTCACATAATTTAGATTTATTTAAAAAGTAGGTTATATAAGTCATAATTGCACACACACTATGAGATGCATTTTAAAACTTATGTCAAAATTATAAATTGTTAGTTAAAATTATTTTGTTTGAATCTATTTAGAAAAATATATTATAGTCATAATATATTTTTGATTTAAAATAAAATTCATATTCGTTTAGTAAATAGATTCAAATATTACAATTTAAAAAGTAAAAAAAAATTTTTTTAATTTAATAAAAGTCATACCAAATATTTCTGTTAAAATAAATGAGGGCTGGTAGGAACAATAGTTTTATAGAAGTTTATCTAAAATATACAGCAGATGTCCACTTAAGGTTCAATCAGTAAAAGTAATTTTAATTAAATCAAGTTTGTAATTCGAATGTTGACAAGGAAATTAACAATAGAAATTAATTAAAATTTTGTTGAATTCCTTTAGACATTCAGATAGGATTAATTACAGCTGATAAGTAAGCAAAGTCCGAAATATTTTTGTAATGCTCCAGGGCAGTTGTATTGTTCAATTCCACTATAAGAAGGAGGGTTTTCTTTTGTTGTCCTTTCTAGTGATATTTCAGCAAATGTTTCTAACCGAAAGTATTCTAGTGATATTTCAGCAAATGTGTCTAGTGAAAATATTCTTGTAAAATATTCTTCGAGCAAGATTTCAAAATATATTTTCCTGAGATTTTAGCTACGTGCCTGCGAACTTAAATTTGAAGCCGAGTTTTCATCTTCAAATTAATTTACTGTGAGTACAGTCTCACCTATGAACCATCCAACTTTTAAATTTGCTAACCTTGACATGACGGAGTAGAGCTGACAAAAAGGCTATTTTTCCTCTCGGGAATGGCCGGCCATTGCTCTAGACCATCGAAAGCTATCACATGAGAAACCCTGAAACTTCTGCTGCCAAAAATATGAACAATTCCAGATTTTGCTGCTGAATTGCATAAAACTTGCTGACCATCAATCTACCTGCAAATGCTTCTCCAGAGGTAACCCCAAATTAACCCAAGAGCTCTTGTGATTCCTAACTAACATGCTATAGCTATTTTAAATTGTTTTTCTTTTATTTCACATAACTTCATTATGTATTCCTTTAAGGTGTTCTAATATAATCAACAGTTTTGCTCTCTATCCTTGGGTTAATATTTTCTATTTATAAAGCTTTCTTTTATTTTATTATGATAATGTGTCAGAATAGTCTTTGACCAAGTGAATTATTCCCTTTGTTGAAAGTAAGATGCCGATATTAAGGTATATTTAAATTTATAAATAATTCCCAATTTTATTATCTTGCAAATCACTCGTTCGAGGGCTATTCTAATCTTCATTAATATATATAATAATTAAATAGTTTAAAATCTACATTTTATTGATTTTAACCTAATATGAGAGTATGTGCGAGGTCAATGATTAAATGTGTCACAAATGCATGATTGCGTAAATAAATCTCTGCTTTTTTTCCAAACCTGCAAGCATGCATTTTCCTATTTTAAAATCTTCTACTTTAATTTCAAAGTTCGTCATTGACATTGAGAATGTGCAGACCTTTTTAAATGAATTTCTGGGAATTTGATTGGGCTTTTTTCCCAATCTAAGTGAATCCATCTTGTATGTTTTATATACATTAGTCTAGTATTGCTGGTAAATGAATTGGTTGTTGAGACTGCTTTGTTTTTTTTTTCCAAGGATTCTAAATTGCCTTTTCTTTACCTGTGGTTCCAGGCAGAGTGTGTACTCAAATGTCACACCTGGGAATTAGACACAGTCGTCACCCAGTCGCTAAGTTTTGGCTGTCTGTGGCAACACATTCCTATGGGTCAGCGGCGAGATGCCCTCCATAGTCATTTCAAATATTCATTATTGTTTTATTTATATATTTATTTTTTACAAAGCATCCATGATTTAAATGTATCACAATCTCCATCCTTTAATAAATTCATTATTAGCAATACCGACCTCCCAATGTAATTTTAATTATAGTTTTAAAATGAATGCCTTGATCACATTCCCACTTTATTGCTTATTAAGCTTTTGTCCATGCTATTCTCAAAATCAATAAATATTCTATAACACTTAATTTTCAAATATTTTATTAAACTTTTATAATTACTCAAAGTACCTCACACATGTTCCCATCTCTTTTAAGTACATTATCATAATACTATTAGCCCGAGGGATAGAATATATTTTCTTTAAAACCTTTTTGTAATTTTATAGAATGGAATGCTAACATTTATTTAATATGCGTCCCTGTCTCATATAAGCAGACAGTGGCGTTATATATATATTTCTATATAAATAAATCTTTGAAATCATTTAAAACTAATTTTGATCTTTTATTTTATTGATTCCTATCACTGTCTCGGTCTATATATCTATTTTCTCCATTTCTTTTGTACATCCATAGACGTAAATTAGCAACCCAAATTTATCTTAGTATAGAATCTTTTGTTTCTCCCTGATCACCAGGCACCGGTAAAAGGTTATACCAGTAGTAGCATCAGATGCATTATCATTAGGTGGCACTGTGAAATTTAGACTTTAGATTCAAACTTAGTATATCTAGAAGGCAACCCCTCCTAGAGTGTTCAGTTTCATGAGTGGGGTTTGAATTCTGCAGTGTGTTAGCAAGATAGACAATTCTGACTGTTACAATATGTTGCCTTTGATAGAATAGCTCAGTTGGTAGAGCATGGTGTGAGTTCAACTTCTAAGTGAATATTGACACTGTGCATATAGGCCAGCAACACCTGAAGAAGAGTGGAGAATAATACTACTCAAAACATTGTGTAATTACTAACCTGTATTGTCTATTTATGTGTTATTACTAACAAGTTGTTTGTATTTGGAAAGTTTAAATAAAGTTTAAAATTTTCTATACATTCAACATTCACTCATAAATGATAGAAATAGTCCAACATATCACAACTTATAATATATCATCATTACAAACCTTCAGATAAATATTAAAACTGCAATTTTCAGGGATAATAAGTTAAATGGCCTTTTAAAATATTTTGTTTCATTGTCTGAGTTCTTTTGCCTTTAATCTTTTATATATTGACATTGCTTTTGCTTTTATAATGAATTCATATTTCTCCAATGAATTTATTTCATTTTCTTGTTGTTTGTAAGCATTTTTACTGCAATTTTAACTCTACAATCTCCTTGATTTAAAATGATTTTATTTACTTCATTATCAATCAATAATCAGAATGCCATGGATTTGGAAAAAAATTTAATTTCAGTATTTGGATTAGAAAAAAATTTGAATTTCAGATTTAAAATAGTCATAGTCAATTTATGTATACTACAGCTTAAATCAAGATTTATTATTTCTATATTTACAAAATCTTATGTTTTTTTTCAATGTTTTAATATTATTTCAAAATCTTTCAAAGATCTTATTTTTGCATACTTGAATCCAGTACTTTATAATCTTTTATTTACATTATAGTTTTGACTGATTTGCAGTTTTCATCAGAGCTACAAATATGATTTTAATACAGAAATTAAAATTTATTAATAATATTTGTAGGTTTTGCATACAATGATAATTAAGCTTAAAATAATATTTTTAGCTTATTTAATTTGAGATTTATTGTTAACCCTCTAATTATTAATAGTCATCTAATTAATTGATTGTAAATTACCAGAATATAATAAATATGTTTACAACATTGAGAAATAAAAGAACATTGAATTCAGAATGTAAACTTAAAGTAAAGTTTTTTTAAATAAAGATATCAAGATGCAACAGTCTGTATTTAGAAAACAAAATATATTATGTTTTTTTATATATTCATGATTTATCTTCCAGTGATAATTTTCTAGGAAGATTTCATTTTCAGAAGCAAATAGGAAAGATTGACGATCAGAATGTAAAATGAAAATTTATGGAATCAGCAACTTGTGCATTCCAAATGTGTAAGATAATATTAAATAATGTTTGACATAATAACATAAAATATAAACAATTATAATATGCATCCCTCTGTAATAAATTATTCATTTGATTTCAAAAAATATTGTAATTGCATCTTGTTTGAATGTCACTTTGAACTCGTTATTTTAAATGAGAATTCATTACAGGTTCTTATTATAGTAGAAAAGATTATTGAATGCCCAATCTAATGAATTAACATCTGTTCTATTATCAGTCTATCCTAAACCTCATTTTCTGTGATACATATTTCCAAACACTTCTACATACTGTAGAAAATTATATAAAATGAGTCCTTTCCAATAATCTTTCCAGCTCATATCATCTTAATTACTCTGAACAACAAGAATAATGAAGTCTTGCATTGGTGGTCGAGAGGTCAGCGCGACTGCCTTGCACTTGCAGGCAGTTGCCCGGGTTGCGGGTTCGCGTCCCGGCCGATGCTATGACACTTAAAAAAAAAAAAAAACAAGAATAATGAATATGGACATTTCATTATTATTTGTCAATAAAGCGTAATGAAATCAGATTCATTTTTTTCTTTTAACTAATTGAAGATCTAACTCTCCATTCTTATTTGAAAAAATCCTAATGAAATTTTCCTCCATATTTGAACATTTATTTTTACAATTAAACCTTTTTTCTATATCATATATTGATGATAATCTTTAGAAAATGTATTACAAATGCAAACTTTAAGACAATAGATATTTAAAGTTAATATTTGAAATTTGTGAAATATAAAAATAAAATACTAAATAAGTTTATAATTATAACAATAGCACTTAGAGTGGTTGGATGTGACTTTATCTATTGAAAACCTTAGTAAAATGCAATAGATATTTTAATTCCATTTTTTAAATTTAAAAGAAATTTAGGTTTAGTTATTGTTAAAGAAAGAAAATATATATCACAATTAAACATTAAATTTATTGTTATTAAAATTTTCAAAAAAATTCTTTATTGATAGTGACAAAAAGATATTCTTATAATGCAGTAAAAACCTCTGCTTTGCTGTTTTGTTCTTTCAAAAATGTTTCCAATTAAAATCTAATTTTGGTTTAAAATAAGTATTGTACAAAAATATTGCAAAAATAACCTTTAATATGTAAACAAATTTCTAAAAATTATAATTGTTCTTTTTGAACAAAATTTTCAATTATTTGCCTTCGAACTGTATACCTCAATCAGAAATTGTCACTTCTATTAAGATCAATCAGGAGCAGGTCTGATTTCTTTGATATGCAAATTACATATAATTTTGTAATGGTTCACTTTAATGCTAACAGTGTCAGCTTTATTTTCAACTAATAATTTTAAAATGATATCTATGGTAAAATAAAAGATATGCACAGAATATAAAGTCATAGATAGGCTCAAAATAATGAAAAGATATAGAGATCCCAGTGCCATTGTAATGCCCAAAACATGCCAAAATAAGTGAGTTTGTAGTTGCTGAATAATCACATGTTAATACACCACTATATATTTTTTTATTATCATCTCCCTGGTCATGATTATTTGAGGTTTTTTTTAAGATAAAATTAATAATCTCATCAGTGATTTAATGGTTTAAATGAGTTAATATTTTTATTTGTAATTAGATACTCAATCATATTTTCCCTGTATCAATTAATCACAACATTCCTTAGAACAATACCCAATATATTGAAGAAAATCTGATCTACGAAGTAAATTATTATTTTACTTTTATCTCTCATTTATAATTACAGTATTTTTTATTTATAAATATATTAATTAACTTCAATATTACCACATATTCTTTTAAATTCACATAAAGATACAATAAAAGACAAATGACCCCCAAAATGCATTTTGTGTGAACCACTTGAGTTTTAAAGGATATATTTATGCTAAAGACAATCTCTAGTTTAGTAAATGATTAATAATAGTCATTACTATATCTAAAGTTGTTGGTATCAAAGATGTGGGTTGAGTTAATTTGACACTTGTAATTCAAAATAATTACATTCATTAATTATTGCATTATATTAAAAATTTTAAAGTGATTTAAAAAAAAAAACTGATTTAAAACCACAACAAAAAAATTTTTAAATTATATTTTAAAACTAATTTAAAATAATATTAACAAATATCTTTTTAATAAAAACATAATTAAAAGAGCATAAAGTAGATATAGTTTTATTTTTGATCATAAAAATTACAATTTTTAAAATGCAGTGATTAAATTATCAGCTTTACTTAATATATCAAACTGTTCCATTACCACTTTCACTTCATCAAAATTTACATCATTACTATCATTTTCTTCTATATAAATTTTACAGTGCTTCTTTGCTATTTGTAAATTTAAATTTATTATTTATTATATGCATCACCTCTTTTACATAAATCATTAACTATTCCATCACAACCAATTAAAAATAAATCAACTTTAAATTTTTAATTTTTTTCTAATTCTACATTGGTCTATGCAAGTTTGAAGCAGATTGGAAAAGTAACAGCGAAAGCTATATTAAAGACCTGGTCAGTGTAGGCTATAATTACAACAGCTTACTTAAAACACTTGAAACATTCTATTCCAGAATAAATCTCCATCCTCCAGATTCTAAGAATACGAATAAGTGGATAACTCTTTCCTTTATGCCTGGGTTATTACAACATTTAATATATAAGGTATATAAGCACAGACTTTCACATGACCCACCACTCTCCACACTATCTCATAACACTGATACACCTGAATACATGTATGTTGGAAAAGATAAATAATCACCAATACACGTATTTCATGCTAAACCAGCAATCATCAGTTCCTCCAGAATACCATTTCTACACATATATGCTATAAGTGTTCAGATATATATTAAAATAGCCAAACCTCATTCTTTAATGTTTGGCTATCTTAATATATATCTGAGCACTTATAGCATATATGTGTAGAGATGGTAATCTGGACCAACTGATGATTGCTGGTTTAGCATGAAATACGTGTATTAGTGATTATTTATCTTTTCAACATATATGTGTTCAGGTGTAGCAGTGTTATGAGATAGTGTGGAGAGTGGTGGGTCATGTGAAAGTCTGTGCTCATATACCCTATATATTACATATAGAGACACAGGTATATTATAAGCCTGTGTAATTCAGTTATTACATAGTAGAGATGTCTGCACATCCCTTGTATGTGTATTAAATGGATTATGTCATGTATCTGAGGGGTCAGATTGACCTTAGGTCAACATGGGTGTGACAAGAATCTCAGCCTTAGGGTGGATTTTGATCATTCCATTATCAGATTTTCAATTGGATGGACGGTTGAAGAGTTGGAGGGTGGAGTAGGTTGAAGCTTGTCCATTACAGAATGAGGTTTGGCTATCTTAATATATATCTGAGCACTTATAGCATATATGTGTAGAGATGGTAATCTGGACTAACTGATGATTGCTGGTTTAGCATGAAATACGTATATTGGTGATTATTTATCTTTTCAACATATCTGTGTCCAAGTGTATCAGTGTTATGAGATAGTGTGGAGAGTGGTAGGTCATGTGAAAGTCTGTGCTCATATACCCTATATATTACATATATATAGACAGGTATATAATAAGCCTGTGTGTTTCAGTTATTACAATATTTACAAAATTTATGTTCTTATGTATTTAATATCAGCTTTAGAAATTCCCCCAACCCAAATAAGCTCCTAAATAACCCAAAGGACAGGTTTACTCTGAACCAGGTCCTCCAGATTGTTTACAAGATCAGTTGCAATGAACCTGCTTCTAAATCTATATATTATGGAGAATTGCATGCTAACAATACCACCAGACTAGCTCTACATAAATACATTTACAACCACACAAAGAAAGATTCTAATGTGAAGTCTGTGTTTTCTGAGCATGAACTGGAATCTGGTCATAATTTTGATATGCAATATTAATTTGTGCAGAAGGCAGTGATCAAAAAAGAAAATTTAAGAGGCATGGTTCATTGCTAACAACATATACACAATAAACAAAATGACTTGTGTATCATCTTACCCCAAAAATGCCAGTTATTAAATTTTGTGTTTTTCTCTTAATTAATCTCATCTGAGAAGTTTGAGTGTTACGAATATGATCTTCTAGGTTGAAAGCATTGCTCCGCTAATTACTAACTGAAATAAATCTAATCTTTTTCTTTGGAAACAAATGAGCGCTATATATATATTATAATTGGACTTTTGATAAGCTTTGATTTCAATAGAATATATATTGTTTATTGAATGGAAATCATATAATACTTTTCAACATGTTCATTTTATATGTATAATATGCACATATAAATTGAGATTATAGTATAAATAAAATAAAAAAATTAATGTAGATATTAATAATAAAAGGAAGGAACATATTTATATATACATTTATTGGTAATAAATTGAGAGGTTGCCAATCTCTCACATGTGCCTACTGTTTCTTCTCAGACAACCAATCAGATGTTAAGATAGCAATCTGAAGGGTGATCAAGTCACAACACATGACAGAATTTTTGATAAGAAAAGAATGGTCCCACCCTCTTCTTAACATCTGATTGGCTGTCTGAGAAGCAACATTAGGTGCATGCAAGGGATTGGCAACCTCTAAGTTTATTACCAATTTAACAACAATATTTATATAATAATATTTATATAATTTTATTGTGTATTCACTCATTTACATTTACTCAAAAAATAAAAATGCAAAATTTATTGTACTGTATTTTTACTTTTTTAATTAAAATGAATAGCTAAAGTATCAGATTTTCACTACAATTAAACATTTTCTGGATGATACACTTTTTTCTTCAATAACTTTTTTCCCTATGGAAATAAAATAGAAATATATCAACAGACTATGGTCTTTCTACTTAATTTTGGTGTTTTTAAGTCTAAATCAACTTCAGAATTGATGCAATTAGCCTTATTTGCTGTTACTTCTTTCAAATTCTCAATTAAACTTTTCAGATTTTAAGTTGCAAAACAGTATTTTAGTTTAATTTTCTGCCACTATTGAATTGATAACTTATTTTGTCACTTAACAATGATATGTGGCATTTTTTTAAAAATTTTATATTTACACTTAGAAAACATTTTATTACATAAAATACTGTACCACATCTAGTGAAGAGTAAAATGCCTTTCATTGTAATGAAAAAAACATCATTAAAAGATACAGCAATCCAAGATGGAAAAATGGCTGCCATGTATCATAAAATTTGATTAAATTTCAAAATTTAATGTTTTAATTTTTTAATAATTTTGTTTATTTATTTATTTTGGATGTAGAATTAATGTGTATATTGATACAATGCATATTGTGCCCTATGCATATTTAATTGGAATTATCCTACTGTGCAGACCCCTTTTCAGAAATCCTGGGCATGTATCTATTTTGCCTAATGGTAAATACTGTTTTCCTGAAATAAGACCCGATTTTGTATTAATTTTTGTTCCAAAAGATACCATAGGGCTTATTTTAGAGGATGTGTTATTTTTCATGTACAAATATATACACTTAAGTATTTCTCTTTACAGAAAGCTGTAGGATTCTTACCCTGGGAGCCCTCCACAATTCCTCTCTTGGAATCACCGGAATAGCCCTTTCTTTTTGCACTCATCTTATTTAGGAATTAAAATATTATTATGCTTAAATTTACCATTAAATAATTGTTAATTGAAGAGTTGTGAGAAAGGAATAGTAACAAAAATGATTGCAGAAAAAATGGTTTGTGCATATAAAAGCAATAAAAAAAGTGCATACACAAAAATTCAGAAAATGTTTCTGTATTTGGCACATGTACATTGAGCAGATCTATTACAGTATATGGTGTATTGAATTATGATGATCTATATATAACCCAATCACATCCATCTGTCATCAAGTGTGCACATTGTAAACACTTTCCAAATTACTTGTAATAGTCCTGCTTGAATATTCTTTTTTTTAGGAGAAAGATTGGTGATTTAACTTAAACTAAACTTTGATTATTAAAATCACTTCCATTATTTAAAGTCTTTTAAAAGGAAAAAAAATCAAACAAATTTTTCTTTTGTCATGAATATTTAAAAGTTACCATAATAAAATTAAAACTAAATCAAGCACTCTAAATCTACGGTTTAAATATAAATAAAATAAGTACCTAAAAATACATAAATGAAATTATAAATTGTCTGATATACTGATTTGTGATAGATAAATTGTTTATCTATATAGGTAGAATTATGTTTGTAGAAAATAGGGGAAAATACATAAATACCATACAATTTATACTACCACTTATAAAGCATTAATGCCATTACTATTGTCTATTTATACATTCATTACTTTATCTTTTAATATATCCATTGTGTGTTTGAATGGGCAAACAAAGGTCATAATATCTGGCTGACAATCTTAACTAGGGCTTATACTTGTGGTAGGGTCTATATTATAATGGGCATGAAAAGTCATCTTAGGGATTATTTTCTGTTTAGATCTTATTCTGGGGGAAACACAGTATGGTTTTGTTAACTATATATCTATTATTATAAGCTCCAATCACATATAGCATTATTTAATCTTATTCTATTTTTCTGATAATTTTAGTCATTGGTTTGGAGAGAATTATGGGTGTGGAGTAAATTTACAAATTTATATATTTAATAATACGTGTTAAAAAAAATTGAAAGGTAAAATACTAGTATGTATAACTGGAATAAACATATTGATCTTTAGCTAGACTTAAAGTCTATATTTGACTAACATTACATTGATATATTTATGAAAAATACTATACTTCAGCATTATACATTATGCAGGAAGTATGCACTTGTACATTAAATCACAATAAAATGTGATGGATAAATATTGAACACTGATGATGATCTGCTGTGCTTAGTTCATTAAAAACATACTTGGAGATGAATTGTATTTTCTTATGTAAATTTACAAATATATGTATTAAACTATTTTATTAGAATTAATATAATTATGAAATGAAACTCATATCCTGTAAATCAATCATGCATTCCTCTCTTTTTAAAAAAAAAAAACAAAAAAAAACTTGTTTTAGTTATTTCATTTCAAACAGTGAATAAAATGTATTTTTAGATTATTCACAATCAATAAGGTTTATCAAGTTAAATTTGTAAAGCCCTTGGCAAATTGATTAAATAAAAATGACTAAAAATGTATTATTCATAAAATCTTTGTTGTGATATATAGATATGTGTATAAATTGATTTTAATTAAATAAAGAAAAAATAAACCCAACATGCAGACTACTTTAGTTATACAATCACTCATTACCTTAATAATAACTAGCTTGACCCACAATGCAAAGTATTTATAATTAATAAATGAGATTCTTTGAATAAAATTAAGTATCAGTGCTTAGTAAATGCTTATCCTGATTGTGAAAAAGCTACAAAAAATTGATTTTTGTATATAATTTTTAATATTTAGATATTACTGAAAAGTTTTAATTTATTCTGTAACATAGCTTTTGCTTTAATATTTACAAAGAATGGTAAATGAATACTATCGGTCAGTTTATTTTTGTTGCTATTTTTTCTTATACTAAAATACAGTTACAAATCTTTCGTTTCCTATGGATAATTATTCTTTAAATGTCTTAAATTTTTACAATTTTCAAATACTATAGTTTGATTTCATTTTTTTAAAAAAAGTATAAACTTTTTAAAAAAATATTGTTTACAGTAGTAGTTTTATAGTATTTAATATTTACTGCAAAAAGTACTTATTAAGTGTGATCCCTATATTAAATAAGTGTACAAGACCCCCTTTTGATGGCTAGGTCTTAAATGAGGATGAAGCAGTAAGATATAAAAAAAAATGGGGAATGAGAAAAAAATACTGGAGAATGCATAAAGATTGTTTGGAAGTATATCTAGATCTTAATCTGCTGATCAGAAGGAGGTAATCTTATCAGTTATTGCTTATTAATTATTCACATTTACTTACAAATCTACACATTATCCCATGATCCATTAACTATGGATGTATGAGTTTAGTACTTGACATTTATAATAGCCTTTTATATTATATTGGGCATTAATTTTATATTTGTTGCAGTATCTTTATAATGCAAATAATTATTAGAGTTATGTGGAATTGAAGAGCTGGGCAATGAAGAGAATGGAAAGGTAAAACTAAATTGATGATGTGATTACTCTATGGAAAGGTCTATGGAACAGAATACATGATGATGCTAAGATAATATAAATAACATACATCATATTATTATTTCATCGCTGATAAAGACAAGGAGTCAGAAACTATATGAATAAGTTAGACTGGATGTGGATATAATAGATTTATTATTTAGTATCTATTGAATCACTCAACTATACAAATAAATGTTTCTAGATTAGAGTGAAGAGTACTATTAAAAAAAATATGTTAAATGTAAGAAAATATAATTGTATGATGCATGTTGGTTTATACCATTTTAACCAAAAAACATAAAAGAGACCTAAAATTATTATAAAACAGAGACACTAAAATGTATAGTTGTGAGCCTAATGTCAGATCTACATTATTATACAAGAAAGTTGTCTGGAATTCAAAACATACGGTGTTTGAAATTCAAACACATTATTGACAAAGATAATAAGCTAGACATTAGTCTGTGATGTGGATAACACTATTATATAGATAGCACTATTATCTAATATCCATTAATTATTCAAGCGTACTATAGATTCCCTTAAAAAAAAGAATTACTCCTAACAGTAGAAATATTTTTAATTTGCTTGTATGTCCACTAAGACTTTTATTAGATTTTTAAATAACGTTTATATTAGTAGTGTAGAATAAACTAAAATTGTATTTCAAAATATAGTTGATGCATTTTTTTTTTCTATTAAAAATAAATAAATGAAAATCATAAAATTCAAAGTAACAAACTTAAGAAAGATAAAAAAAAAAAAAAACATGTTGTGTTTATTTTTTTATAATTTTGTTTATAAGAATAATAACTTCTCTAAAATTAAACAAATATATGTTTATATCGCTTGAGTAATCTTAAACCATGCTAAAATAATATACTAACAGTCACGAAAATTTTAAATGGTATCTCTAATTTTATCCAGATTATAAAATATTCAGATTCCCAGTTTGTGAATTATTGAAAAGCAGTTTTATATATACACGAATAAATTCAATGCTCCCAGAAATGATAACACACGTGTGTGTCAAGAAATAATTAAAATCGTATTTTTCTATATGTAGATTTTTTTTTCTTTTATTTTTACATTTAAAAAAAAAATCCATTTTATAGTAAATAAATTTTTTGAAAATAAATTCTCATTTGTACTTTTGTGCTCTTTATGTAAACATCTGTATATAATTACATACATATATATTTCTTTTTAAAATTCTTACTTTTCTACTATCGTTTCAATTCTCCATTAAATTTTTCTCCCTCCCCTTCCTCCTTCTCACAGTTTCCATGGAAACTGAAAGCAGTAGAAATCATGTAAATAAATGACTTGGATTTCTTATTAATTTAAATTTTTTTTTTTTTTTTAAAAAAAGATATGGTTTTAATTAAGAAGCAAGAGAGAGAAACCTTTTTATTATTATTATTTTTTATTATCAAAATGAACTCTACAAAAAAGAAAACATTTTGGATTTGACATTTTTATAATTCTATATCTGGTAAAATGCCTTTGGCCATAACAATAATGATTTTTATCCCTGCTTCTGTCATTTGCAAGGCTGGAGAGAAAGGCTTTTTCTTTTAACCCTTCTGGCCTTAGAATCACTCATGCAAGCTTTAAGAGATTGGGCCAGTCGGGCTACTCTTAATCATTAAGAGGCCAAATAATAAAATAATTCATTTTGATTAATACAAGGATCATTGTTGAGAATTTGATAAAAACTGTCTTGAATTATGCCTTTACAATATCTAAATTGGTTTTAGTGATATAAAATATTGATCGGAGTTCCACACTTGATTGATTTTTATGTCAGTATGTTTTTGTATATGTTCAATTTTCTTATTGCTTATTTTCTCCATTCCCTGAGGATAAATTCCGTTTTTGCTTTACTTTCTGATAAAGAATAAAGAGAGAATTCATCTTAATAAAATATTTGTGAATAAGACTATTAAATTTTACTGAGGAAATCCGAAGAAGAAAATTATTCTTATTTATAAAAAAATTCTATATATTTATAAGCTTCTATAAATTGCTAAAATTTTATGCGTCAACATTTTATGTAAATTTGTTATTAAAAAATATTTAATCCTACTAATATAAAAATAAATATTTGTAATGATATGACAATATCTAGACTTATAAATGATTAATAATAATCATTAGTATATTTATCTATAGTGAATGAATATATTTGTATGATAAGCAAACAGTTTGACTCATATAAATCAAATTGTATTAGTTTATAAGTAGAGTTATCAGAAAAATATTGTACATATGCAGATTTTCGTCGGATCTTGTAAATAAATGTGAAATTAGATTATCTTTTACGTGTGGAACTCAGAGAGATGTCTGAGATATTTTACATTGTAAGATATAATTTTATTTTGAGGAATGCATTATAAAAAATTAAAATTGGGCACTAAAAAAATTGCCATAGAATATTGTAAAATTATTCAAAGTTATTGACAACATGAAAAATATTTTTTGAATTGGATGCTGAGGACTCATGTAAGAAATAATCTCCTCATTACCACACTGAATAAATGATTCTAGCAATTGCAAATTTGGAACAACCCACAGTATCTAAGATTCTGTTTATCTAATTGTCATGGAGGTTGTGCAGTATGATGAAAAGACTCTTTAAGCACCTTTTACTTGCCCATTGGTAAACAAAATACAAAATTATGTATTCTAAATTACAATCTGTTGAGAATACAAGGTTGACTTCAAGGGTGGCACAGTACTTATGTAGTTTGCCTGCCAGAAGCTTGCCATTCTTTTTTTTTTAAATAATCTATTTTCAGAGACACTGGAGGGATTCAACACATGATATAAACAATATGGCTGACTCTAAGTTATTGTATTCAATAATTATGTTTATTTTTATTTATTAAACTGATAAAAAAGCACAAAAGTCCAAAGTATTGTAATTCAAAATTTTTTAAAAGTAAATACAGTAAATAAAAATTTAAAAAAAAAACCAATTTAGTATACTATAACAAACATGCACACAGACATTACTTTTTGGGTAGGCACTATCTTGTAATTTTAAAAATATTCCAATGCATCTTGTTCTGTCAATGAAATATTCCAGCTTTTAATCATATTTCCAAAAATGATACAATAAAGAAGGAATGTTAAAAAAACCAAGTATAAACTAATGTTAAAAAAATTACGATAATTTGTCACTTGTTATTTGTCAGCCTCATTGTAATATTTTTGAAAGTATTCCAGTACATTTTGTTCTGTTGATAAAATATTAAAACAGGCAAAACTCACTATAGGTATTGCCACACACAATGAGCTAGAGTAATCAATGAATGCCAGAAGGCTTGTGCATAAAATCCCCATCTAGTGCCTACTCATCCAATATCCCCAGACTAGTTTCTATCTTGTGGCCTTCGTCAGTGAGGAGCCTTGGATTTGAGAGCACTGTATCTAGATCTTAGGATATTGG
Source organism: Epiperipatus broadwayi (assembly GCA_028023455.1). Lineage (NCBI taxonomy): Eukaryota > Metazoa > Onychophora > Udeonychophora > Euonychophora > Peripatidae > Epiperipatus > Epiperipatus broadwayi. The sequence goes on from JAQFVV010012787.1 coordinate 580,822, forward strand.
ATGAGTAGGCACTAGATGGAGATTTTATGCACAAGCCTTCTGGTATCTATTGATTACTCTAACTTGCTGTGTGTGCCAATACGTATAGTGAGTTTTGCCTGTTTTAACAACAGTTATACACAAGCATAAGAGGTGGGGGTAATGCGATGTTTATTGATAAAATATTCCAAATTTTAATCATATTTCTAGTTCTGTCAATGAAATATTTCAAATTTTATAATTTTACACATGGGTTACCAACTACTTAAAGAATGACAATTTTAGTGCCACATGTTAAGCGTTGAGCATGTATTAACATTTGAACATTATGTTTTAAATGGAATTTATTGAAAAATGTTTTTCAATTTTTTTTTTTAAAATTAACAATAAATTTAAAATTGTTAATGTAATTTATTGAAAACATTGTGATTAGCCCTGCCATAAATTTCATTCACAAGATAACATCAAAATGCTAACACTCACTAAACACTTAACATGAGACTAACAGATACTATGTGACAAATTATCATAATACTTTTTAATATTCATTTACATGTGTGTTTTTTTAACATTCCTTCTTTACTGTATAATTTTTGGAAATATGATTAAAAACTGGAATATTTCATCAACAGAGCTAAAAGTATGATTAAAATTGTCTTGCATTGGTGGTCGGGAGGTCAGTGCGACTGCCTTGCACTAGCAGGCAGTTGCCCGGGTTGCGGGTTTGCGGCCCGGCCGATGCTATGACACTTAAAAAAAAAAAAGTATGATTAAAATTTGGAATATTTCATTGGCAGAACAAATATTTTCAAAATTACAGGATAGTGCTTACCCAAAAAGTGACATCTGCCTACACTTTTGTTATATTTTGTTTAATCATGTTTAATTTTTATTTTCTTTACTGTATTTACATATTCCTTACAACCCTTTGGATTTTTGTGTGTTTCCGCACAATATTTTCAAAATTGTAGAATAGTGCTCACCTGAAAAGAGATGTCAGTCTGCAAATTTGTTATACTCTACTAAATGATGTTTTTTTTTTTAATTTTTATTTACTACATTTACATTTTAAAAGTTTTGAATTACAACTCTTTGGACTTTAGTATTTCTTTATCATTTTAATAAATAAAAAAAAACATAATTGTTGAATACAATAACTTGGAGTCAACCATATTATTTATACCATGTGTCCTAAGACCCTGAAAATGGATTATTTTAAAAAAAAAACAGATGGCAAGATTCCAGCAAGCAAACTACATAAGTACTGAAGGCATTCCATTAACTATGCCAAGTCTCAATATCTTTAATTAAAAATAGAACATCTTTAAATATTCTTTTTATAATTAATTATAAATTCTGTAAAGTAATAATTACATAATTAACATTATATAGATACTATCATTTAAGAATATATCAAGGACTTGTGATCGCCAAAAAGCTATTTTAATACACCTGTACTTTTTTTTTTACAATTTTTATTTTAGGTAGTACTGAATTCATTCATTCCCCCTCCATTTTATTATTACATCATATTTTTTCTCTATTCAATATTACAAAATCCTTTTACATTTTTCCAAATATAATAATAAATTTATTTATGCTCTGCATGCCTGAGTATTAAGTGAAAGTTAACACTCATACAAAAGAGTCTCAATATCAACTGTGTTTTGTTTTAAATCTGAGAGATGTTCTAAATTAGCATGCAATATCTTATGTTTTACTTACAATTTTTATTTATTGAACTGCACATGCGTAGTACTTTTTCAACACACACATGTATAATAGATCAAACATTTGCCATTATTATAAATAATATAAAAACACAATAACAATAAAATATAAATTAAATTAAAAGGATGCAAACCTCTTGTGCTTATTATAATTATAATACTTATCTGACAGCCAATCAGATGTTATAATGGCTGTCTGAATAGCGATCAAACCGTAAACACGACAGAATTTTACAAAAAAAGAGTGGTCCACCCTCTTCTCTACTTGCCTTTCTATATATCTAAGCCAATCTAAAGCATTTAGGTTTGAAAGCAAGAAGCTTTAAATATCTTCACATTTAACTCACTGAGCTAAGTTACAAACATACAGTACAAAATTGTAGGGTTTCGCACTGTATGTTTGTAATTTAGACTCAGTGATGATTTTGTGCTGTATGTTTGTAATTTAGACTCAGTGAGTTAAATGTGAAGATATTTAAAGCTTCACTCTTTCAAACCTAAATGCTTTAGACTGGCTTAGATATATAGAAAGACAAGTAGAGAAGAGGGTGAACCATCCTTTTCTTGTAAAATTCTTTGTCTTGTGTTTATGGTTTGATCACTATTCAGACAGCCATCATAACATCTGATTGGCTGTCAAAGTTAAGTATTATAATTATAATAAGCATGATAGGTTTGCAGCCTTGCAATTTAATTTCAAACTGTCTCCGCTTTATAAAACAAATATTATTTACACATGTTACTGCAATAAAATATAAAATTTATTTAAAATTTAAATATACTTTCAATGTTTCAGCATTATAATCAATCATATATACATGTATATAAGATCAAAACAAAACAAATGACTATGAGAATAAAATTTTAATCTTTGCAAATGCAAATAAAGTCTTATTGGAAGTAGCTCAACTTAATGTGTCAAAGGTTGAATTATTGAGATTCATTATAAATTTTTTAATAAAATTTTGTTTTCATAGTTAAAGCTTTCTAAACTTTTATCTCAGTTAAGATTTTAGGATCTCAGAGAAAGTGAGATTATTTTGTTTGACAGTTAGTTATAAGATTTTTGTGAGATTTTAACATCATGCTTGCGGCAGTTAGAAGGTCTTCACATTCAACATATATATATTAAATAATAAATTTTTAAGAATATTATAAATGAAAATACAAAAAAATTAATGAGATTTTCTGTGAATTTGTTTAAAATTACAACTCAGTCAGGATATAACTAAGCAATCAATCAATTATATACTCAATCATTAAATTGAAATTATGTCAACCAGAAACAGTGCTGATATTAGCTTAATCTCTACAAACTTAAAGACTATGATTGAGCTTTAAGATAAAAAATACATGGACATTTTTATTATACTACATGTTTTACTTATTTATTTATCATTTGGATGTATTGTTTTAAATATAGCTATTAAAACTCATTGGTAAAGATACTATAGATACTTCAGCCAGAAAATAGGTTTACTCATGTCTTCACTATGACTTTTTAATTATGTGATTGTATATATATAGATAGATAGTATAAAAATTGGTAATTTTGTTCAAGATCTGTATCTGAAAAACTACAACTTAGAGATTGTTAAGTCACTTTTGAAACAGATAAGCAAACTAACTGTGATCAATCTTAAAACATTGGGTGAACTCCAGCAATAATGCTCAAAAACGTTCAGTGCCCTGTTCAATTTTTATTCTTGAGCCTGCTATACTACCTCCAATTTTATATTACATAAACACTTATTACTTATTTAATATATTTATTATTAACCCTATAACAATGGAGTATATAAGATTGTGTGTATCATATACTCTCTATATATGTTACTATTTTTAATCACAATATGAAAATCATAGGAAAAAGAATCCATTTAAAATCAAAAAGACAACAATGTACATACATATAGTGTATAAAGTAACACATATATTTATATGTCAGTTATTGTACATGTATAAAATGCGATAGCCAGAGTAGAAAAAATTCAAAAAATATTAAACACTAAAATTATTTTGCCAAGCACTTTCAGTACCATGTACCAGACCCATGATGACATATTGGACCTGAACGATTAATATTCCATGAATGCTCAGTGAAACACTAGTGTTACACTGATTGATTTGACAGAGTTATTGTGCTATTTATTTATATATCACAATAAAAAAGAATCATAAACAGGATACTCAATTATAAACGAAACAAAAAATAAATTAATGGCAATGTAGTTTCCGAATTCTTTTTTATTGGCAAATTGCATTATGCTATATCATTTACTTAAAACCAGGGTATTGATTTTTAAAAAAACGTTTTTATGAAAATAACAAAACAAAAGTCAGTGTTCCTTTTGTATATATATAAAAATTCTTAACATAAATACTTAAAAACACAACTACAAATCTACGACTTATCTGTAAAAATAGAATAATTCCAAGATTATATTATTTTATCTTCTGAAATTCTGTAAGCAATTGAACTTGGCATAGGTCTAAATTCAATGGCTGAAATTGTTCTTAGGTCATTGAAAATGGAAAGATGTTGTTAAAAGAACTGATACTATAATAACAATAAAAAAACATTTTTCACAGAGGCAAAACAGTAGCATCACTCAGTGTAAACCTGAGTAATCAATGGATGCAGGAAGTTTGTGCATAAAATCCTGCATCCATTGAATACTCTAGCTTGCACTGAGTGGCGCTACTGTATAGAGAGTTTTGCCTCTGTGAAAACAGCTTGTGTAAGCATAAAAATGGTGATCATGTGATGATTGGTGGTTTAATAAAAATATTTTTTATGAACAAATTAGCATATATATATATATTATCATATTAAAACAGATTTCTTTTGATTGATTGGTTGTTTGCAATGCAAGATTGATTAATTTTCAGTGGCATTTCATCTTGCACTCTTAGATTACAGTGCTCTTTACAATCACATTTCATTGCAATTTGAGCTGATTCTGGACTCCATTAATATCTAAATAAATCAAACTTAATTGAATTGATTTGGAATAAAATAGTTAAAGCATCATAAAAACTCATTTATAATGACACAATTCTGAGTGTTTTGTTTGAATATTTAAAGAATGGTGTGCTCTAAAGTAGTAAAATTATATTTTGAATTAATAGTGTGTTTGATAGAACTATTTACACATATTTTGTGAGTCACTTTGTCTTCTGATATCTAACAGATGACTATGTAAAAAACTGATTTGTTCAGGTGCAAGAAAAATTATTTAAGTTATATAGGAGTAAGTTTCATTGTTATATGTAATTATAAACCCACTCACCCCCTCCAATAAAAAATCACAACATATGATTCCAATTTACAAATAGCACCAGATGCAAATTTATTAAGCAAATTTTTAATTATTAACCACTTTTTCCTTACAAGCACAATGGTTGAATGTTCCAATGATAAGAAATCTATTTTTAGATAATTTATTTAATGTCATTCAATGACTTTTTGAAAGGGTTGTTTTTGAATAATTTTAAATCTAATCTTTAACAGGTAAAAAATAAATAAATCAGGTTATAATTCAAGTTCCTGAGTAGCAAGGGTAAGGTATGTTTTAGCCTATTGTTTCAAAGATTACATAAAATTTACAAACATTTCTTTAAAGTAATATATATTAAGACTCCAACCTTAAAACTATGCACCTGAAAAAATGACAGTAGGGATGCTCTTGTCTTTTAAATAAATCTTACGTTAAAGATTTGCAGAAGTCCCTACTGTTGTTTTTTCAGGTGCATAGTTTTAAGGTTGTAGCCTTAATATATATTACTTTAAGTAACGAGTATGTGCTTTATAAATATAATTATTAAAACATTTCTTTGTTATTTCAATGGAAAGTTGAACATGTTTTTATGAAATAAGGTTAGAATCTTTGTAAAGGATTTCTAAACTTTAATATTATTTTTATTTTTGTGAATATCTCTTTTTTAAAGGTAAAGCAATGGTCACCAACATAGATTAATTTCCTGCATTCTTTTTCTAGATAATCAGTAATACATATATTAATTCTAATGATTGAGATATTTGCCTGACTATATGGGGTTGTAAATGAGAAAGAAATTGTCTTTGTCTAGGTCAGGGGTCCCCAACCTTTTTGCACTTAAGAGCACATTCCATAATATCGGCCAGGTGGTGGGCACCATTTATTTTTTCAGCTAGGTGGCGGGCACCATTTATTTTTTATCTGGATATAATTGCTGAGATATTCTTGACTTCGTTTATGGGGAAGCCACAGTTCATCACATCACATCACATGTAAATTTATAGTTGGATATTGTTAATAATACACATAATGTACAAAAAAATATTTATTTCAAAAATTAAATTTTAACATATAATTGACGTTTATATTTTTACGCTGTAAAAGTATAGTATGTCCTACAATTTGATTACAATATAATACAATAATTCATAAAAAAAATTCAAAAATTAAATTTATTTGTATCAGATAAATAATTTTTTATCGTGTTCGGATAGCGGCGGGCACACATAAAATGATCTGCGGGTGCCATGGTGCCCGCAGGCATAGGGTTGGGGACCCCTGGTCTAGATGATATTAGATAATGTGTGTTTCAGTGACTGAAACAGTACAAATACATTGGTTTGTCTGTGAGCTATTGCACACCTTAAAATCAAATAATTAGCTTTTTTAATACTTAAATAAGACTGAGAATAATAGTTCTAATGTATTGTCCAGATATTTAAACCTTTGATCACCTGGTGAGAATATTGTCATTTGAAATACATTTATATTTGGGGAGAAATTGTGTTTTGTTTTTAATTAAATATCAGCTTTCAATATTACAGATTTAGATTGTTTAGAGTTGTGCTAAAATCCATATTTCTGATATGATATATTAAATAATATAAATGTGACAATTGAATCCAGTGCAAAACAGTTTTGTAAATTTTCTATTCAAAATAATTTTGTCAAATTAATGTTGTTTTTGTTTTACATTTGAAAATTTTAGTAGACCATTTTTCAGGAATCATAATTTAATGTTAGATCAGTAAAGATAGTATGAATAATTCGATTAATTTAAACACTTTCATTGAGGATAATTAGAGATAAAATTGATTTATAAGCAGCTGCATTCTTATTTGAATTCAACATGTTTTGAAGGTCAGTATTTTTCAATTATTGGTACACTCATAAATAACACACACCATCTTATCATTTTTTAAAAGTTTATTATATTTTTGGCTTTGAAAAAAATCATATCCACCATTCTACATGACCTTCAACCATAGTTTCATGCATTTACAAATTATTTTTATAATTTCATATAATATTTCAAACTAATAGTTGTTTTTCAAATATGTGCTACTTCAGATGTTTAATGTGTTGTATTTTTAATGTAACTGATGCAAATTCTCATTATTATTGTCATATAGATAGTAAATAAATCAAGGACACGTCTGCTGTGGTTTATTAAAACTGAGTAAAAAAGTTTTTAAGTACATCTAAATGATACTAATATGATGAAGTAAGTTTAGAACCTTCAAAATTAAAAGATCATTCCATAATTGAATTTTTATGTATTTGATAACAAATAATGAATGAGCAATTTAATTTGAGCCATATATTAGATTCTTGTAAGATATTGAGTAGTAAGTAAGAATCTACTACTAAAGAATAGAAATTACAATAGGATGTTCTGGATAAGAAAAGGAAAATAATATTATAATCTGAGATTTAATAAACTGGCAAAATATCTGAAGTAGATTCAAGTCTCGTAGTTAATTGATATATATATGGAGGGCTTCAAAATAATAGATGAACTAAGAAAAATATAAATACTAGCCTAATTAACATTTTTTGTTTTCTGTAAAGTTTAAGTAATCAAAAATTATAATAGAATGATGTCTTGCTGTTATACTACAATCTGCTCACTTTCAATGTCAGATATATGTAGAAAAAAAAATGTTTTATGACATATTAATTAACAGATCATTCATTTGTTAACTCAACCCCATTTTATTATGTTTGAAGATATTTCTGAAAAATATTTTGAAACAGAAAAAGAGTAGCTTGATATTTTTTTTTCAATCACAAAGAAGGAAAAATATTTATTAGACTACCAGTTTTGTGCTAAAACGTGCTAAGTATGTGCACATCCCATAAAACATTGGAGACATTCTTGAAGATGGGAAGAGCATTTTTCATAAATGATGAAAGCTTTCAAAATTCAAATACTAATTAAAAATCTGCATGATATCCTAATTACAAATTCGAAGTGCTCAAATAGAGGAAATCTTTTTAAATTAAAAATATAAACCCCCCCCCCCCCGTTTCCATAATATACTAATAAGAATTTAAAAATCAATTAATTCAATCTCGAAAGATTGTAAAAAAAAAAAATGTATAATTTAAGATTTATAATACTGTATACAGTAATAATTCTTAATTTTTTACATTTATGATTGTTTTCTATTCAAAATATGATGTTGCTGCATACACCTGTAAGTATAGTCGTGTATACACTTGAGTCAAACATAAGTAATTATAATTACTCATATACATAAGAGCACTAAATAAATTTCTATAAAACTTTGAACTTTTCACCTTTTATTTAATTCACTTATCTTACAGTTTAATTTTGACTGACTGACAGTCTTTTTCAGAATGATTATTTTCTTTTCTTTCTCCTTTCAAAAAGAAAGTCAAAACTGTAAGATAATTGAAGTAAATCAAGCAATGTAAGAATCCAAAATTTTATAGAGATTTATTTAATGTAGCCTGTAAGAATTATGAAAAAGATATTGAGCTCTTAGATAGGAAGACGATTTTTAATTCTTTATACAAATACAAAAATAAAAGAAATAATTTGGTGATCTGCAAATTTTTATTAAGTTGTTTACGTATTTATTTTATACTTTTAGAAATTTGGTTTTAGTTTTCACTAAAATCGAATTATACAGTATATAAACCAATTTAAATATATATACATTTATATTTGTGTTTTTGTATTAATTTGTTTTTCTTTAAATTATTGCTTTGGTTCCAAAAGATCATTCTTTATATTTACATTCATCGTAGTGAATCTTTCTTTGTGTTTTATTATGAAGAATGAGAATTTAGAAATTGTTAGAAAGACTTGGAGATAAGTAATGTCGTTTAATATGTGAAATCTTCCTTTTGCTAGAACTTTAATGATGATGATGATAATGATGATGTTTTTACAAATAAATAATTAAAAAAATTTAGATGGTTTTTAAGACGGAGGAAAAAAAACTGATAGAATAGAGATGAGATGTGAAAAAAATGGAATGAGAATGAAGTGACATGTGAAGTTAGCTATTGAACCACATGACAACTACTTGGGAGTCATGTGACATTTGTGAAAATTTTGAATCACATGATTAATTTTTTGGAAGATCATGTGATGTTTGGGCATCCTAATAGCAGGTCGAGCATTTAATGACAAATAAATTTAAATTGGTTTAAAGTAAAAGTGTAAAAATACATAAAAGTTTAAATTTTATATTTATTTTAAAATATATAAATAAAATGTCCAATTTTTAAAAATATCATTTAAAAAGTAGCTTAAAATATACGGAAACTGTCTTAAGTAGGTAGTAAATAAACGCAAACTGTTGCAGAAAATAGTCTTCACATAGAGTATTTTACTTATTACATTTAATTTTATTTTGACAAACAAGAAAACAATATAAATTAAAGGTAAAATTAGACACACTGTTAACAAGATTAAAACCTTCTTGAATTATCTTTTACTTTCATTGTCAGCTGCTTTGATTTTTCTTTTTCAAGTGTTCGGTTTTTTTTTTAATCTCTCGCATATAGCAGATGTCATTTTATATTTCTTTCACTTGAAATCTTTTTAATTCACAAAATAAATAAACTACATCCTACACCACTACCATTATCTTAAATGAATATAATCATTTAAATTCCAAAAACAAAAGTCAAAACAAAACAAAAATAGATTGTAAGCCAAAAAATAAAAATATGAATTTTGCTGTGAAATTACAAAACTTTTTGGGAAATATAAATTATGTCCATATATATCATAGGATTTTTTAGTCCGTTTGTTTGACTGCTTGAGATGTTGTCTTTTAACTTCTTCAGCAGCCTTTGATTAGTGCAGTGTTAGAGTAGCATACATGAGAGCTAAAAATTTGAATCACAGATCAATCAATCACTTCTGTACTCAAATGTCATGTGATCTGCTGAGTAATAAACAATTTCGTTATCATTGCTATTATTTTTGCAGTAAAATTTTCTTTTTGAAACACCATATTTTTACTCTTCCTTAATCTTCCAATAAAAATAAGTAATTCAGTAGTTTATTGTATGAGAGTTCATATGAAATTTGAAATAACAGAGTGGGCCATACTCCAATCTCTCAAAGAAAGTAATCAATTATATGCCTTTTTAAAACTATCATTGAAATACTTTTTTTTAGAAAGTAAACAGAATCTATCTTTTCCATAAAACATTCTGAAATTCATTATAAAATAGTGATTTTTAGTTTGTGTTTATATAAACTGAAGAGCATATTGATTGGATTTATGATCTAGCCTTTATAAGTACTTTAGCAATGACAATTGGTTCTTCCAAAATGGCTCATAAAATAAAATCTCGCACACAAAAATTAGCAATTATAATGATTTCTTATGAGAAAAAAGAAATTGTTACTTTAAATTCAATATTGACTTAAAAAATAAAGCTTAAACTGAAAAAAGTGTTAATTAATGAGTAAACATTTTACTTAATATTTAAAAAAAAAATACTTGCCTGGAAATAAATATATTATTTAAAAATATTTTGGTAGCTATACTTTTAAAAGAAAAAAATATATAAATTTTCTACTGCTAAAATCCATTTTGCTTCTTATGTAGCTGCAATTCAGTGAATTAAAATAAAGCATGAAAAAAAAAGAAATAACCACAAAGCACATTTTAAAATTGAATTAAATAATTAACACAATGTACACTTTAAAATTTATTTTTTATGCACTTTATGTTCAATTATTAAATTTTTAATTTTTGTAATTTTTAACCAATAAAATTGTGAATATTCTTTGTTTGCAGTACTGTTAAGTTTTTTTTAAATCAAATATTTTTATTTCATTTTACACAAATAAAATGTACATAAAGAAATATTATGTACAGTTGGTTGCTATAGTTTTAATAATGTATTTAAATTATTAATTCATTTTTTCTTTTACCAAACTATGTTTACAATTAATAATATTGTTAAATATATAAATGTTAGGACATTTAAGCCTGAAAATATAGAGCTTAAATGTCTTAACATTTGTATATCTAACATTGCAATTGTACAGAAAAGAGAAAATAATTCTAGTTATAGAATTATATCAATAAATAGTATTTTAATATTACATTTAGTCATTTTTGATTATAATAAGTTGTTTATTAACTGCACAGTGCATGAAATCATTTTTTTCTAAATAACTTACAATTATGATGACTATTATAAATGACATGTTTTTGTCACAGACTAAATAATGTTTGTAAGAATTTTAATCCATAAAACTGATTGAATGAATACAGGTTAGCTAATGTACACATTTTACAACTAAATATTAGTATACTCTATGATGATCAAAGTATGGTGCTATGTAAAAAAAACTAGCATTTTTTAAAATTTTGTAGATAACAAAGATGAAAATCTTTACATTAAATATATTCATAAATGAAAGCATTAAATGTTTTGTAATGTTTATTGATGAAAATTAAATAAGATGATTAATTGTATTTTAACACTATAATCAAAACATTATTATATAATGTGTAATGAATAAACTATTGTATATTTTTAGTGTGAATGTTGCTATTCTATTTTCGAAAGACTTAATTTTAATGAAGCCACTATTCTATAACTTCATCAATCTTATAAAATTACCATTATTTTTGACTGCCATCTTAAAAACATAATGGTTGCTTTTTAAAAAAAGTTTTTTTTTTTAAGATTGTAATAGTGAATAGTCAATTGTAAATTGAAATAGTAGGTTCAGATTGATGATGATCACTATGATGAATACTTGCATAAAGATCCATCACTAACAAGGATGAACATATATTATAGAATATCCATAAATAATTTTTAATGCCTTTAAGTTATGATAATGAAAGATTTGTATATAATTTTTGTGTAATGAGTTTTGACAAAATAATAGCCCTAATTACATTGAAATTAATTGAACTATTATTAATGTCATTTAATTTTTTAACTGCAACAGCAATACACTGGAATTTAATTTCCACTTGAGAACAAAGTCTAATTTTCTATCTTAAAAACTGTTTAAATATTTAGACTGATTCACATTATCACACATTTATTCATCCAAGTTAAAGGCTTTGAAAATTATAGTTTTTTTCCTACACTAGCTGATAAAACATCTGAGATTTTTAAATCTTATTTACTAAATTTATGTATAACTTTCAAACAAAAAAATTGACAGAATATTAGCCCAAATAAATTAGCAGAAATGTCATTATAAAAAAATTAGAAGATTGTTGCTAAGAGTTCATAGGTTTGAACACCAGAAGTGATAGCACTGAGTCACAAACTATAAATTTTGAATTCCAGAGCCTGCCCTCTAGCACCACATTAAATTATACAGGACAAAGTATGACTATAATCAAATACTTTATCTTTTAACTTGTCAACTGTAGCAGTGGGAATATTTGTGTGTGTGTTTGTGTAGGTTATATAAAATTGTTAAAAACATTCTTCACATCATTTTTTAATTAGAAAGTATAACTCAATCAATAGCCTATGAAATACCTATAAATCACCTTACTTTGTTTTTTTGATTATTAAACTTAACTTTAAATAATTTAAGCTAAATAAGCTGTAGTTTGGGGTTTTCGCATTTTAGGAACTTTCAGAAGCCATTAATAAATATCCATTAATAAAACTATAAAATACTTTACTAGCAAATTTTTTCACCTAATGTAAGCATATTTTATTTATTTGAAATATGTTAATTTTATATATAATTACAGCATTATGTTAGTTAACTCAAAATATTATATGACTCCATTTTAGTTGGGTCAAAAATTGAAATAAGGATTTGTTTATAACAAAAAGTTTATTGAGTGGGAATTCACAAGAAGTTTGCTCATCGGAAATGACAGAGTGGAAGTATGAATCATGGATATTGAAATCCAGAGGCTATCACTCTCTACCCTTACATTAAATTACATAGGGCAGTAATCTCTAATGATATTATTAGATTAAAAATGTTAGCTATTTGTTGCACTTCTAAGAATCCATTTTATCTAATCAATAGAATTTTATTTGTGTTATCTGTATATGTGCTTGGCTCTAGGAACTTTAAAAAGAAATAGTTTAGGCTCTTGATTAAATAAGTTTTGTAGGATTCTTCTGTCAAAATTTTTCCAAGATACAAAAAACTTTATTACCAAATATCAAAACTGCAATTAGACATCCAAGAGTAACAATATTATCATAAATAGGCTGAAATTAGATAGAGATATAGCTCAATAAATAAATGAAAAAGCATAAACAGAAGCTTTTTAATGTTATATTTAAAAAGCAAGAAGCTTTTGCAATATACATTCCTATAACTTCCTGATGAGTGAATTACCATATATGGAAAAAATAATATAATAGAACATTTTGTATGGAAAACAAGAAAGAAGTTACTGCATTACATATACCCAGAAGCGATGAAACTAAAAAGCTGAGAGTAATGCCCAATTACATTGCAAAACCCTAGGATTACTGTAAATAAAAAATGAGCATTGGTGGCCTAGTTGTTAGCATAGCTGCCTTCCAAGTATCTGGCCTGGGTTCACTTTCCTGTCAACGCATTTGACATATGAAAAAAAAAACGAGCTGGAACAGAATATATTTTTTAAATATTTAGCATATTGTGATGTAGAAAATGGGTTATCACTCTAATAATAATTAGCACTATCCATTGCGTTCAGTTAGTAAAATCATCACAAAACAACTTTGACTTTATTATGTTGTACAATATACATGCCATACAAGAATGTATTGAGAAATAAATGTATAATGAATAGTAGTAAACAAAAAGAATTAAAAGCAGTATTCATTCGTAAAAAAATGTATGGTACAACTAGCATCTTTAAAAGAACCAAGAGGCTGAAATGAATTTGGACCGAATATACTGGTAAAAACAACAAATACTAAGTGAAATCTTAAATTGGAATCCGTGAAATTTAAAAGTCTTAGAAAGAGATCATGCGTAAAATAAAAGGATGAGATAATCACATTTGCCGGACTGAGTGGTGAAGCTATAAAACAAATTAAAATTGGGAGAACTTATCGTGCAATGGATTTATAAATCATCTTGGACACGTAACAATCTACTCGTGTATAATTTTAATTAAAATTGATGCTAATTCAATTATTGTGATTAAAATTAATTTTTAAATAAATATTTTTAAAATAAGTTGTGTATTCTGAGCAATTAATATTTATAACAACTCATTCAAAAACAAAATTGATTTTTTTTTTTACATTCTGCAAACATGAAACTACTGCTGATTAAAATTTCACTTCCTACACAGAAAAAGACATCTGTTTACATCCAAACGGTTTGTTCTTCTTTGTAGTAGAAAGAAAACTGAAATTATATTCAGAAATCTAAATTTTAAAAAAAGTGTTTAGATTGTACAAATCTTTTATTATTTTATTTTTTAATATTAGAATATCCCCAACATTTGGCTGCTAAGAAAAATCTTTCTTTTTGGAGAAGCTTCGGCTTACCAAGTAAAAAAAAATAATCTTGAAATCCAAGTTTTGCTTCAGAGATTTGCTAAAACAAAATTGCTGATTATTCGGTTTGATAGTAAGATCGATTTTCTTGTAAAACGATCACTTGATAGAAACGATAAACATGAGCAAAGACAATTAGTGGAAATTCAGCTAGCACAAAGGCTTAGAGGAGCAGATTAACCCGTTACTCGCTATACACACACTTAACACTCCACTGCTTAAAGATAAACAGAATATTTAAAAATTGTTATCACTTGCTTTATTCTCATTTTATCTATAATTATATCTTAATTACATTTATAGTTTAGTCTTAAGTATATATAGCAGCAGCCGCTCGGAAACGGCTGTCATTCCAACTCCAAGGGAAGTGGCAAGAAAAAAACTGTTTTCGGATATCTTTTGCAATGACTATACAAATTAATATGCGAAACACTATGTTCACATATAAATCATTCCAGCCCATTTTTCTGTTTGATATTTTGTAGTACTGACCTCTAATTTTTTCAGCAGAAAAATTTTCTTTCTGAAATACATCATGTCCAATTGTAGCTCTCCAATGTATTTTACTTTCTGCCATATCTTACCAACTGAAATTGAATTTCTTTAGAATGTCTTAGATCAGGAGTGGACAAATCGCTGCCTGAGGGCCATATGTGGCCTGCTAAGAGTTTTTACCCACTAAGACAATCAGAAAAATCGCCTTGAACTGCATTTCCTTCTTGTGCGTGGCCGAAGATTCATCTCGTATTTTCCATTAGGATGGCCACATCAATACATATGTGCAGTGTAGATACAATGTGCAGTGCTTTTCCAGTTGATCTGGTTAATTTCAATTTTGTCTTTGCATTAGCAAATATATACATTTTCAACTTTAGTGAAACCATGAACCCTCTGAAAAAATGTAAAATTGATGATGAATGTTGTGTGTTTAATGAAGAATGGACAAACAAATATAGGGAATAAAGCAGTGTGTTTATTGTGTCATGAAAAAAAGGTGTGGCCCTTTGTTTCCACAAAGTGGCCCCCAATGAGGCCTTGAGCCAAAACAATTGCCCACCCCTGTCTTAGGTAATCTTTACAATGTAGGTGAGACAACTTTTTCCATGAAAACAATTTCCAAGCTCTTTATAAACCACCCCTTTATAAAATCTTGCTTTCTTTATTTATTTTACATGTCAAATCTAATGAAGGTATGATTTTACAATTATGGATTGTATAGTATCTCATCCAGCAAATTGAAGAACATATTAATTCATTTTGTGATTCTGCCATTGTATTTTTAAAGTTTTACAAAACATTCTTATTTGAAATTTGTAATGTCTTTGTATTGCATTGGAAAGGTTGTTTGTTTCTAGATAAAGTAAGTTCTATATACAGCTAACTTAACTGCAATACTTATTTTTCTATATTAAATTTCTCTATCTTTTAACTTTTTAAAAGCAGCAGCAACATGTGGGAGTCTGTATTGTACTTTAACATGTAAATACATCTTTCTGCTTATAAAATTTAAATTGGTTTATGTTCTTAAGTTGTTAACTATCCTAGCTAAAACTGCTGAGAATTTTTTTCTATCACTGACTGATCTGTTTTAATATGTAAAAAAAGGATAACAAACCATAACCACATTTTTCTCTCTGGATTTATCCTATGTTATAATTTGTCTTAATAGATCAATGTCTTTTCCATTTCCCTTGTTTTCATTTTTTACATTGTCATCTTAATGCATTTCATAAAATTTCTATATTATGTATCTGTTATCATTCTTGCTTATTTGGCTAAACTCATTTTTATTCTTTTATAAAATAATTTTTTCTTCATCTGGGAAATTACTTCAACTTAACATTGATATATATATATATTTATATTGGTTGTTACATGTATATATATATAACATTGATATATATATATATTTATATTGGTTGTTACACTGATATAAAAATCAAACTTAAGATTCACCACAAATTAACTGTTCAGCATAACATTGATGTGATTACATTTCAAAAAACTTATCAAAGAAACATCTTGTACTCTAAGTATAACTTTTTCAATAATAAATTGAAGCTCAGTTGATCCTATGCTATTTAGGAATATCCTTAAGAATTTGATTGACACTAGTTGTGATTGTGATGTAAGTATTATGGACAAACTCAAGTCTACATAGTGACTTCCTGTTCTTTCACAAAGTCACTGCATGAACAAGAGATAACCATTGTGTAAGTTAAATTCCAGAACCTCCAATCCCTTGAAGAATTGTAAATTAAAACAAAAAAATTCTATACAGTTTTGTTGAACAAAGAATACAGAGGGGTGTCAAGCGCTGTTAGCCGAGAGGTCATCGTGGCCACCTTGCAAGCAAGTAGTTGGTTGCAGATGGTTGTGGGTTTGCGTCCCGGCCGGTGCTATGACATAGGAAAAAAAAAGGATACAGAGGCAGTATAATTTTAAAAATATAATTATTTCCATTATTTATATTTTTTTTTTATTTACATATTTATTTCTGACTTTGGTGGCCACAAAATTACTTTTAAAAATTTTCTTTTCATGTGATAAGTAGTGATTAGAACTAATTGAGTTGACTCTAACCAGTATAATAATTAGTTTGTTTAAAAAATGGTTTTTGCTTGTTTCAAAGCCTCTTATGCATAACTTGTTTACATTTTCTATTAACAAGATTAGCTTCAGAAATATCTATTCAAGGATAAAATATTTATACTACTTCTGATTTCATTTGTATATGCTCATTATTTCATTATAATAACTTTAACATATTGCACTTTCTATACATTATTATATAAATACTATTCAGTCTGATATCTAGAGATTAAGGATTTATATTATATTTATTTAAAAGTAGAAATTTAATATTTTTATACTTACATTGTTTATTCAATAAATTTTTAGAGGCCATTATTATATCTTGCACTTACCTTTGTTTAATGATAGGTTATGGTAATAACTACAAAAATTAATTGGTTTATTCCACTAGAATAAATAATATTTTTAGTCACTTTCTCAATAGAGTAACTATTTAGAAGTGGTTTAAAACAAAATGGTGTTAAATGACAACATCATTATAGTGAAATTTGTTAATAATTAAATATTTTGATGCCTAATAATCTTTTTAAAAAAATGTGTTTTTAAATAATTCTGTATATTTTGGATTTGGACTGTCATATAATTTTAAATGGATAATAACTTTCACATGCATTTGAATAATATTATGTATAAATTATCTATGACATTTGAAATCCAAAGAAAAGCAAATTAATAACACATAAAAAGATACTTCCAATATTAAAAAAAATATATATTGCTCAAAACAGCAAAGAATCAATTTTGGAATCCCATTTTCCAGAATCTGTCACTCTGACCACTACAATAAACTATATAAGCCACTTTAATCTTAAAAAAAATATGATTAATAAGGTAACTACCTGATAAACCAACATTTTCTAGCATACTATAAAATTGTCATAATTATTGTGAGGCAATATTTTTTAAATAAGTTTATTCTTAAATAAATTCTTAATAGTAGTATATATAATTTTTCAAAATCTGAATTCTTATCACTGTGCTAACCATATATGATAAAAAATATATATGATAGACTAACTAACTACTTATCATACAGCTGTTTTTTAACATGTTGGAGAATTACTGTAATTATTATGAAGTAATATATTTTAAATGAGTTTATTTTTAAATAAATTATTAATAGTAATGTGCTATTTTTTATAACTAGGATATTTAAATGAAAATTATTTTCTTGAAAAGAATGGATTACTACAACAGTTTTAATAACCATGACATAATCTCTTTTGGATTGTCTGCATTATTGGGGAAATACCATTTTTTGATTTTTCTTGATATAGAATACAATAATTATATAATATATTTTGAAAAGTTCTCACAAGACTAAGTAAAAAGTAATTCATTTATATTTATATAAAAAGTATTTACAATCATAACATATTTCTAACAATAGAATGATTAGGAAATGTAAGCAATTTTATTTACATATAAATTTTATTAATTATTATGGTGATATGGTCCCTCTTGATGAAGTACCTCTATACAGGGCACAACATGCAACTGTCCAATCATACATGGTAGCCCTGCTTTTTCATATTCATCACCAGATATCTGAAAAGAAGTTGTCTTACAAAAATGTATAAAAAGCTGTTAAAATGTTCAAACTTGTCAATAACTCGAGATATAATTTTATCTAAGGCCAATTTCAAATCAAAATTCTTTTTCTGGATAATCAACACAAGGATGACATAAAAATGAAATTATTATGAGATTCCAAACAAATTTCTTTTTCAAAACAAAAAAGCAGTTGTATCTGACATCCCATCAACTAATTCAAGGCAATCCATGTAGCATTTATCTGCTCTACAAATGGAATTATACAGCGACTGATCTAAACAAACTATGACTGTTAAATTCATGGCTGCAATTACAAATTTGAAAAGCTTTTAATAAACTCACTAATAAATTTATCTCCCAGTTAAAATATACATAGATTCCTTTATGATATTTAATTAACAAATAAGCTGTGTAAAATAAGTTAACAATAACCTATCAATTAATATTTTGGTTTTTTTTTAATTTATCATTTATAATTTTTTTATGTTTATTTAACTAACTGTTAGAAAAAGTTTGCTATTAACTGAAAAAAAATTGACTTCTCTTAGAGGACTTTAAAGAATCCACAAAACAATTTTCTCATCTCTGCTCCATGCATTCTTGTAATGTTGGAATTGTAATTCTTGCTAATTATTAGTATAGTAAATAAATAAAATTAATCTTCTTACTAACATGCTTTAGCTACTATGGTGAATTTATTAGCTTTTACTGATCAGTTGAAACCAAGGAAACACCATTATTGATTTCCTTTTCAGATGCTTGTTGACCTTTAATTAAGACATTGAGTAAGTTTTTTTGAAGGCAATATGAATTAATGCACAAATTGGAATTATCACTTTTTTCTACATAAACATAATCCAGAGAGACAACAAATAATATTATATCTCTCATTTCTTAGAGGCTTTAAAATCATCACTCAAGGCAGTGTTAGCAATAAAGCAGTGAATGCTAAGAATCCTCTTGTTATGAATCTAAGTCTGCTATTCTGTGATGAACATTTTATTTAGCTACCTTCAACTCTAAACCCATTTCTAGTAAAAAGACTGAATAAATTGAAAAGGCAGTCTAATATTACATGGGACATTGATAGACTTTGTAAAGTTAGAAACAGGATGGAAGAAGTGAACATGTTCTTTATTATAAGGACCCAAATATTGTAAATATAAATGGAATGAGATTTATTTTAAATACAGTATGAATAAATAATATTTTGAGAATAATACATATAGAGTAACAAAATTAATTACATGACTTGACAAATATATCAAATATAAATAATTCAGTTTTATGCGTGTTTTATGTTTCAACAAGAAATTAAACTTTATTAAAATTCTTCCATAACTATGGTTGCATCTCTTAACAAATAGCCATTTCAAATGAAATTCAATTAAACATATTATCTATATATACCAAACAGCCTTCCCATCATTCACTTCAAAACCCAACTTTCTTTAACATCAAAGGATTTTTTATGAGATTGATGGCTTCAGATTCAAAATATTTTACCAACAAAGTTTCTTTTATTCTTCTTTTTAATTCATTTTTTTTTTTTTTACAAAAGATAATCTCCACATTGTCAAATAATAATTTATAATCTGTATTTCATTATGAATATACAAAGCAGAGTTATGATATCTATTTTTAACTCTACTTTAGTTTGTTCATTAAAACTTAATTTACTCTGACTTATATAAATTTTATGACAATTACAGGGAATCTTATGAACTATTCCAGGAATAAAGTTGCAATCAATTAACTGTTTTGAACCATTTAGTAATGAATTTATTTCAGGTCTTTGGGTGGTATGAAAATGACTTGGAAGTGGTTCAAAACAGTTAATTGATTGCAAATCTATTTCTGGAATAGTTTATAAGATTTATTGTATATAAATTAAACACTCTTCTTTATAAATATTGTTTTATTATATGAATTATTATAAAATAAACAAATAACACTTCAATGTTTTGACTATATTTTTTTATAGTCTATATCAAGAAACAAACTAAAAAATACATAAAAAACAATAAATATAAATACAAAATGTCTGGAAGATCCACATCATCATTCAATCCCAGCCAATCAATCCCGCAAGGTTCTCCACTAAGCACACTGCTATTTACCTTTTATTTAAACCCACTACTAGAGCAAATCAATAAAAAAATTCAAGGAATTCAAATACCAAATACAAATACATACATTCCCTGCATAGCTTATATGGGTGATGTCACAGTGTTTCTAAACTCAAAAAAGCAAATACATATACTACAGGAAATAATAGAATAAACAAAAAAGTTCAAATTAAAAATTAACATCAATAAGTCAGCAGCTTGGTAAATATACACAGGCAAAACAGACACACAAGTTTACCAGGGTAAGCCCAGTAATTTCCTGGGTTTTCCTTTCCACTTGGGAATGAGCCAGATGAGAAGGAATATACAAAATAAACTCAAGTTCGAAGCAGAAAGGATCATAACATCACTCTCCAGATCATATCTCTCACTCTATGCAAAAGTGTCACTATTTAATCAACTTATAATGACCAAAGTAACTTACTACCTGCCAATAATTACTTTTACAAAACAATTTACAAAGTCAATTAACTTATTCAGTAATAAACTATTATGTAACAGAAAAATAGTAGCAATTTCATTAAAGTAACTTAACCAACCAACAAGATGGAATGGCCTTGGACTGCATGCTATACAAACTTTCTACATACAAAAAACAGTAAATCTACTGATTACCATATTTAGACGCTTTCCATACATAGAACCAAAAGTGGAAATCACACCAACTGACCGACCCCCACCCACAGACAATTATATAAATACACTATTGATAAGTATTAACAACATTAAAAATAAAATAGCCCTGAAGAACCCAATTAAATATACTTATTGGCAAATTCATGTTTTTTAACTCAGAACCAAGAAAACAACAATAGGCTAACAGTACTAGGAATAAATAATAGACAATTACTCAAAAAGTACAAAACATGGTATTTAGAACCTAAACTATTTGATTTTATCCTCAAATTGAATTTAAATGCACTACCTACAGCACATTTCATTCGGTTCAGAAGATTTTACCTAAATGTTGATCCAATGTGTGCTTTGTGTCACTGAGAAGAAGAAACACAAGAACATTTGATATATCACTGTAAAGGCTTAGAGAAAGTCAGACAAATGATGGTGAATAATTATAGGAAAAGGGAAACCACAATAGAAAAAAATGATAAAAGCTTTCAGTGAAAACAAAATACCCATAATACATTCAGCAACTTTCAGTATATATGCCTTATGGTGTACCAGATGTGCTTTCACTTTAGGAAACAATCCAAGAAGACATCCTAACTCATATCACAACAAACTAGAAAAACTTAAGAAAAGGGACAATC
This sequence comes from Epiperipatus broadwayi, assembly GCA_028023455.1. Lineage (NCBI taxonomy): Eukaryota > Metazoa > Onychophora > Udeonychophora > Euonychophora > Peripatidae > Epiperipatus > Epiperipatus broadwayi. The sequence continues at coordinate 602,856 of JAQFVV010012787.1, forward strand.
TTCTAGCACCACCAGACATTTATGCTGCCACTTGGTCTCTTTTTAAAATAAAAGCAGCCTTATAATGGATAGACCAAATGCAACCTCAGGAAAACAGAAAACTGAAATGAACCCATAATAAGAACTGGAATATCTAAAAGTGTGTCAACAACAAAAGACTCTAATGACTAAGAAAAACAAAAGTATTTTTTCTGTGTTTCAAGATGTATCCTAGTATATGATGTTTGATACAATGTATTACTTGATAATAGTATAACCTTTTTTGCCTAATAAAGTTTGCTTTGAAATATAAATACAAAATGTCAAAATATAAATCAACACCTTAATATTGAAAGGAAAACTGTTGAGGAATAAAAAGAAAAGATGGCAGTATTACTAAAGAGAGGGATGACATTGTAAAGTATATGGGGGAATTTATATATATATATATATATATATATATATATATATATATATATATATATATATATATATATATATATATATATATATATAAAAGCAAGAAAATAAAGTAATGCCTATAGACATGTTAACACTTTTGAAATCTTCAATATTTTAATTAAAAAGGTGAGATAAACATAATTATATCTATGAAAAATGGAAAAGCTTTGAAGAAATAAATGAAGAAAACACAAATGTTTATCAATCTTCTGTCAGTTTTAATGATCTTTACTAAGATAATTACAAATTGATCTACAGTGAACATTGATTTAAATGGAAAAAAAACTGAATTTAAAATGGGGTTCATACAATAGATTATATCCTATTTTAAGAGAGGTTGCAAAAATGCTCAGTGACTATGAGTTACCCTTTTGTTTTAGATTTGTAAATTATAAAAAAAAATTAAAACATTTGACACTATAAACATTTTGACAGATTAAGACATAACCTTAAAGATTGTATTTATATATTGAACTATTTACATCATATAATAATAAGCATTGAATGTGTTTAGAAAAATTTAACTTTATTCAAATTTTCCAATTATATTCAACTGTTAGTTATAGCACACAAGTTAGTATATATGTATGTTTTGAGTGATATTATTTTCATCTCTTCTTTAGGTATTGCTGGTCTGATTAGTGTCAGCACTAGCATGGGAATTAAACCTGGATCTTAGATTCTTGAGTATTAAATTTTAAGGTAACTCTCTAACCAACTGAGCCATTCTTCCAAACTAAAGAATATTTAGCAAAACACAAAAGCAGTTATTAGATAGCATATGATATCCAAAACATTAACAATGATGATGGTGTTTGCCAGATAACTATCTCTTCATAATTTTTTACATTTTTATAGAAAGTATTTTGTCATTTAAAATAAGAAGGTAAGATAGTAAAAGTAAATGGAGATTATTTAAGTCAACTAGATTTTGCAGATGATATAAATGTTTGTGAAAATGATATTTTTGAGCATTAAGAAGAGTTTCAAGAATTTTTCAGATGAGAGTAAAAAAGGTAGACTAAAGACTAATGCTAAAATGTTTAATAATCAATGGATTTTAACAGGTGAAGAAATGAAGATGAAGTAGAAGAAATTAATAACTACAAATACCTTGGATAAATTGCTAATGCAGATGAAAACATAATAGATAAAAATAATCATAGTAATAAACTTATAAGTGGTTTTTTGATAGGAATAAACTAATATTAAAAGAAAATATTATTGTGTGTCAAAAATAAGTTTTAATATGTATTTTATTAATTCTTACATATATGGATTTGAAGTTGGCCACTTAGCAGAAGAGCAAATAGATTTAGACATTTCAACAAAGTATGGAGAGATATAAGTTGGGTATAATAAGAAAGAATTAAGAGACTTAAATTAGACTGGTTTGGACACAGTTGAAGTTTTAAACATAATCACATAAAAGACTTTAAAAAAGATCTGTGTGTGATGAATGTTTGATGTGGAGTTCAAAAAAGCTATGGACCAAGGAAATTGAATTAAATTTTGAAAGATTTTCTCTTTCAGTGGATTGGTAATGTTTAAATATGATAATGCCACATAAATTTATTTCGTTATTTATTTTCAATTTTTTCTATATCTATTAATAATATTTTAAATACCCCTAATATAATGTTTTACCTCGTTAAAATATCAGTGACTAATCTATTGCCCATATAAAAGCTTAGAAAATAGTTTAAATGCATTCATTTTTTATCTAACCAATAAAATTTGAAGCTTATTACTTCATAAATATTCTTATGAATTAAATAATATATATTTTTTTAATTTCTATCCTTTTTTCTATTATTTTATACATATCTGAATTTTTTCTTCTGTATTAAATCTATTATAATATTGTATAGTGATCTATATATGTACCTATCTGCATATTTATTTATCTATTCATCTATCCATCCATCTATCTGCTTTTTATGCTTTCTATGATTATATATATATATATATATGAAGTTGGAGAGACCTTCATCCAGCAGTGGATTGATAATGGTTGATGATGATGATGATATATATATATTGCTGCAATAATGACATTTACTCCCATTTGAAATATGAAGTTCAAATTAATATTATATATATAACAACAATAAAAATAATAAATATAACAGTAATTAATTATTATACACAGCCTTTCAAACTGTAGAAGTACTTTCAGTTAAATACTTAACCCTCTTCAACTGCCGTTAAATTCAAAAACCATAATGGAAGCAAGTATCATCAACTCAAATTCTAGTAATCTCAAATTTTAACATTAGTAGCTTGTTTATTAATTGTATTCATTTTATTTCTATTTATGAAAATTGCCTTCTTAATTTTTCTTTTATTATTGTTTCTCTTTTTATGAAGTATTTTCACACTTTGAAGATCAAACTTAAATTTATATTTACATGTCTTTTCATGATTCAAGAAAACTGAAGCAGACATTAAATCATTATTTTTTTCATGCTTCTTTAAACTTTTCTCTATGATTCAACTATATATATATATATATATATATATATATATATATATATATATATATATATATATATATATATATATACATCATTCACCATTATCAATCCACTGCAGGATGAAGGTCTCTCCAAGTTCAATCCATCCTCTCCGATCTTTAGCTTCTCTTCTCCACATCAGCCCTACACATTTTCTTATTTCATCCATCCATCTTACATGTGGTCTCCTTCTGGGTCTTTTACAATCTCTTGGAATCCAGTTTAAAATTTCAAATGTCCGTCTATTATCATCTCTTCTAGCAATATGTCCAGCCCAACTCCACTTCAATCTTTTAATTTTTTCAATGAGGTCAGTAACACCTGTTTGTTCTCTTACCCATACATTGCGTTCTCGATCTCTTCTTGTTACTCCCAACATACATCTCTCCATACTTCTTTGAGTGGTCTGAAGTCTCTGTATTGATCTTCTATTAAGTGTCCAAGTCTCAGATCCATAAGTAAGAACTGGTAAAACACATTTGTTAAAAACCTTTCTTTTCAAACACATAGGCATATTTCCTTTTAATATCAAGTTATTTCTACCAAAAGCACTCCAACCAAGTTTAATTCTATGATTAATTTCCTCTATTATGTTTCCATCTGTATTAATAATCTGACCAAGGTATTTGTAACTCTTAACTTCTTCTAATTCATCATAATCAATCTTTATTTTCATATTTGGAGCAAATCGATTAAACATTACTTTAGTCTTTTTAACATTTATCTTTAGTCCTACTTTCCTACTTTCATCTGATAACTCCTGCAACATTTCCTGCAGCTCGGAAGCATTATTTGCAAAAACAACTACATCATCTGCAAAATCTAAATGACTTAAATAATCTCCATTTACTTTCACTCCTTTAGTTTCCCATTTTAATCCACAAAATACTTCTTGCAGCACTGCTGTAAAAAGTTTTGGAGATATGGAGTCACCTTGTCTTACACCTTTCTCAATGTTGACTTTCCCATTATCATTATGTAATCTAATTGTTGCTGTTGCATTTTTATAAATATTCTTTAAAATATGACAATATCCTGGATCTATACCTTGATGATCCAATGCTTTAATCACTGAAGAAATATATATATATATAATAACATACATCCACAAAAAAATTTATACACAACATTACTTTTTGCTTGACAGGTATGACAATTTTAGAATTATACCTGGCAAAAAAGTAATGTTGTGTATCAAATTTTTTGTGGATATATGTTATTGTATATAGGTGAATTGAGGTGCAGTGTAGAGAAAATATTAAAGGAGTATGAACTGTAATACAAGTGTGTAAAAATAATAATTTAATGACTCCTTCAGTTTTTTTTGGTTCATGAAAGGACATGTAAATATAAATTTTAATTTTGAAAGTGTTAAGAGAGACCATAATAAAAAAAAAATTAAGAAGACAATTTTTGTAAATAGAAATAAGATGAATATAATTAATAGACAAGCTGCTAAAGTTAAAGTTCAGGATTCCTAGGATTTGAGTTGATGATGTTTGCTTTTGTTATGTTTTTAGAATTTAATGGCAGTTGGAGAGGGTTAGGTAATTAACTGAAAGCACTGCTGCAGATTGAAAAACTGTATATAATAGTTAATTACCATTATATTTATTATTTTTATTGTTGTTACAATATTTTTTAATTCATGAACATTTTATTTGTATTATATATATATATATATATATATATATATATATATATATATATATATATATATATATATATATATATATATACAGTACATACTTGTAAATATATGTTGGAGTATCTTTATAATGCAATTAATACATTGTGTTATATACTAAACTGCATGTTTTACTAACAGTAGAATGTATTGCCAGACCTGAAATTAAGTTTGAATTTTCTATCAATTAAACTAAATGAGGAAACAGTCTGATATATAATTGCAAATGTAGTGTACACACAAGCAATAAATATGACATGTTCTCTGAAGTTTTTCTGAATAAAAAAAAATCTAGTTAAAAACATAAAACCAGTAAGTAATTGATCTCTTTTGATACAATACTTCAAAGAAATATTATTTCTTTTTCTTTAAGGGCATATAATATTGACAAGAGTATTACCATAGATAAAAGATATCAGATCGATATCTTATATATATATATATGATCACCATTTTCCCACATTTAATAATAAGCATCATCTTAACATCAAAAGAAAAAAAAAGTACAAAATTTGACAGAAAGGGGAAAAGTTAAAGATGAATTTAGCAAAAAATATATAAATCTATCCTTGAAATACGTTTGTGTGTGGACAGAAATGTCATGTACTCATTTTTTTAGTCTATGACAAATTGTGCTATTGTCTATTTATAAATTCGTTTTTTTTTTAAAATTTCAATACATTGCCATATTATTGGCCTTTTTTATATTTTACCCTAATTTATATCTTCCAATAGGAGCAGTCAGCTTTGAATGTCTTTGAGATAATTTTTATAACATATATGGAATCTAGCTTTTATAAAAAACATATGCTTAAGTTCATTTTTTAAAAAATCACTCTGTTTTAACTCATTTCACATGCTAGATGGAATGAAGATGGGTTATAGGAATTATTAGATTGCCTTAATTTTTTTAAAGAAATGTTATAGAACATTCATAAATAAGTTTTTCAATTTTTTTTTTATGATACATCAATAAGAGATATATTATTTGCAGTTCTATTTGGCCCAGATTGTTTTAATGCAGTGTCAGAGGCATAAAAAGATCTATGGATTGCAGCTCAATTCTGTCACTTCTGATATAGAAGGTCTTATGCTCTTTTGAGTGATAAACCATTTGATTACTTTACAGTCCTAAATATTAGCTATTTTGATGACCTACATGTAACTATGATGAAATATCCTACCTTTTCACTTGTTAAAGGCAGCAACACATAGTCTGTGATGTTTATTAACACCCAAGTCTGGATATTAAACAGTAGACGAATGTTTTTGTGGGTTGTATCCAAACATTTAAAAAACACTCAGTGGATCAGTAGTACAATTAGCAAAAATAATTGAGTAATAAGATCCTACAAATGTGGTAACCAAGACAGAAAATATTTTTTTGTTTGTTTTGCTTTTAATCAGTTCAAGTTAAGCCACTTAAAAATTGTTGCAAAAATTTCTGCCATAAAAACAAAAAAGTACAAAAAGGCTGAACTTGTTAATTATTACCATTTAACATTAGTTTCATTTTAAACGTCTCATATACCATCTGCACTAATATTTCTTCCTGTATCATTGGGTGTGAACTGTATAATATAAATAAATGTGTCCAAACATTGCACAAATAGTTTTAATTTGTTGAGTTAAATGTTTTAACAAAAAAAAAAACAAAAACAATATTTTTTTTTTCCATATGTCATAGCATCGGCCGGGACGCGAACCCACAACCGTCTGCAAGCAACTACTTGCTTGCATGGCGGCTGCGATACCTCTTGGCTAACAACGCAAGACAAAAAAAAACAATATTTTAATCATGTTTTTGCTCATTTAACTTTTTTTCTATTGCTTAGCACAAAATACATATCTGCAGTGCTTAATTTTGTAAATTGGAATAATAAAAGCATCCTTAAGATCAAATTGAACAATTTAATAGATTATAATTTTTTTTTAAATATCAGTAATTGTGAAGTTAACATAACACTACCATATTTTAAAACTTGTCCAGAAATCTCACCAGAATCTTCAATCTTTTTATTTTTAAGATTGCAAACAGCTGGTTTGATTTTATCTAACTGCAAACCATTTTTTTGTTTTGTATATAGATGGAATTTAACATTAGATAACATTGTGAATTTACTGTCTGAAAAGTTTAAATATAGATCGATGTGTTATTTGTTTGTTTAGTTGCCATTCTAGTATTAGTATATTTGATTTATATACAGTAATCAACATATTATTTCTTCATGTGCCTATTTATCTACTGGTTTGTTTTATTTATAGTAATCTACATACATATAGGGTACCAATTTATATTATTTTATTTCTTAAAACAATACATCTTATGTATACAATGTTTCTTCTCACTTTTTCTGCAAAGTGTATAATAGACAAGGCAAACTCTCCATACAGTTGTCAAGTATTGTTAGCCGAGAGGTCATTGCAGCCACCTTGCAAGCAAGTAGTTGTTTGCAGATGGTTGTGGGTTCAATGCTATGACATATAAAATAAACCCTCTCCATACAGTAGTGCCACACTGTGCCAACCAGACTAATCAATGGATGCCAGAAGACTTGTGCATAAAATCCCTATCTAGTGCCTACTCATCCAATATCCCCAGACTAGTTTCTGGCTTGTGGCCTTCATCAGTGAGGAGCCTTAGATCAGAGAGCACTGCACCTAGATCTTAGTATCTAATGCAACCCTCCAGCAGCCATCTTTTAACTCTATTTAACTACAAAACTATGAGTATGAAATTGAAAATACAATAATATTTTCAATCTAAGCTCAATAGCTTATATAGTCATATGGGTCTGAACTCAGTTCAGCACCCATATATTTTGGTGTCTTTATCTCTTTAACAACCATAGCCACCATTGTCCTATTAGGCAGGATTGGTGTTAAACCACTAAACATCACATGATCACTATCTCTTATACTAGCACATAATTGTTAATAAACAAGGCAAACGTCTGGGGATATTAGATGAGTAGGCACTAGATAGGGATTTTATGAATAAGCCTTCTGGCATCTGTTGATTATTCTGGTTGGCACAGTGTGGCATTACTGTATGGAGAGTTTTGCCTTGTTTATTAACAATTATGTGCTAGTATAAGAGATTGTGATCATGTGATGCAAAGTGTATAATTAGATTATTTTTTCCTCATTTATTTATAAATCTATTCTCAATCATTTTCATTTGACTACAATATATAGTTTTTTTTTCATTGTATATTTATGTAACTGATTACCTTTTTTCTATATCTATTTAAAATTATCTCTGATAGATAAATTGATGTTTGTTATATATTATAAATACTATACTTTATTTCTCTATATGTTTGTATATATATATCAGCTTATTTATCTCTCAGTATACATAATTTAACTATCAGAATTTATCCTTATATAATTTATTTATCAGTATATATATATTATGTATCTTTTTATCTATCAGTGTATGAAATGCGCATTTCACATAATTACTGAATAAAACGACACAAAAGAAATTTCTTTTTACACACTCTAGTGAACTCATTATCTTTAAGAAAAATTAGTGTTGTTATAGTTTTTCATCACTGTAGTGTAAATTAGCAAACGTTAATCATTCATGTACTTTCAATCACCATGTTGTCAATGTCATTAGCTTAGGCTCTGCTAATGAACTCGTTCTCATCTTTGCGTAGAGTAAGACAAAGATATAAATAAATCGCTTACTTTTTAACATCTATTAGGCATTAATTATTTTCTAAAAGAAAACTAAGTATCTAAAGATTTTCCTTATATAAAATCAAGATTAAATCTAATTTTAAACATTCGCTACCGAAATCAAAATGTGTGTTAATTTATTATTATAGTAATTGTTAAAATTATTTTAAATTATAGAAGTGTTTTAGAAAAATGTAATAATATGAAACAGATGGGACATTTTCATCGAGGTATAATAGCAACTATTTTATAAATATTTAGAATGATATGCTTACATTTAGCAGTAAATTTATTATTACAATTAATTTTAAATAATAATGACTAGAAATGTAAAATATTTTAAAATATCAATACATTTTATTACCGTCCAATATTTACATCCATAGAGCATACAATTTATTTCTAAAAATATCTTGCTATATCAATGTTAATCCGTAGTGGAATTTTTGACAATTATTTTTTTTTGTTGATAAATAATTCAAAAAGACAAAATTATGAATCACTTCTATGTAGGTATTATTGATTTTGAAATTGGATATTGAACCCATATCATAATCTGTGATCTTCATATTTAGTCATAAATTTTCTAATAAAAAATTCAAGATATTCATATTTCCTACTATTAAAAGAACTGTCTAAAATTGCCAATATATTTTCCATTAAATATTATTTCACCTTTATCTTTATTCAATTAGACTGTTCTCATTGCATATTTTAGAATATGAATTTAAATAATTAGGATGACAAAACCCATTTCTGACTAATCCCTTTGACAATGTGCAAGTTCACTTGACTATAGCCTATCTTATCTATTCTAATCTTATATAAAACCTTATTATTAAAACCAATGAATTATTTTGACACACCTATATATTGTAAAAGTATTTTATAATTTAACATGATTTAGTGAATCCAAAATATTGTTTCTCTATGCAATACAGTACATATATTTTTGTTCTATTTTTTTCTATTATAATGTGACTTTTTTAAAACTTTTTCTGATCTAGTTTCTATGATACATTGGGCAGTTCTATTTTAGAATCTGGTTTCTAATTTGTGCTATAAAATATCTGGTTTCTAATTTGTGCTATAAAATACATAATTGATTTGCAGAACACATGGGATAGTTTATATAGTTTTTAATTAATTCATTTATTAGTTACAATTTTTATCAGTCAATCATTTTTTAACTAATTACATTTTCAAAAAATTTTCTTTCATAAATTGTTATTCTTATTTTTCATCTATGCTTAATTTTTTAAACATTTTATTATTTATAAAAAAGAGAGCATTTTAAATCTTTTTACTTTTACTTTTAGATTTTCCTCTACATGCTTTTAATACTAAAAACTTTCTATTTTAAAAGAAAAAGATGATGCAATCTTTCACTTTCACAAAATTACATTTCTTAAATCTACTTTAAAAACATATTATATTTTTCTTACTGTTTTAAAAAAGAAATATGATGCAATACTTTTATTTTTACAAGTTTGCATTTAAAAATCTATTTCTTAAATACTTATTTCTTCAACTATTTTTTTTCTTATTAATAATTTAATCATTTATTTTTAAATGATAAATATGTAACGCTGAAATATAGGGTTTTTACAACATATATCTCACTAGCGTTACAATATATATGATTATTGACTACATAAAGAAAACCACTAGCTATGTATTTTATCTTATCAAAACAAGACATATAAATAAAAGTTACATTTATAATAAATAAGATTCAAGTATATTCTAATTTGTGTTTAGTGATATTTGGAACTTGGTACAGATGATTAAAATAATTTCCTTGAAATATGTTCTATAAGTTTTACATTTTCAGAGTTTGCAAATCAGAATTTAGTTTTTATATATAATATATGTAAATAAACACAATGATGAATAATGGATCTTTAATGCTTCTCAATTCTGCCATTTTCTTTTGTTCCATCTGGTGAGAGTTTTTGAAAATATTCAACCTTTTACTTCTGCATAAAATCTTTATTTTATATTAAAACCCAATAAATTGAACTTGATTTGTTTTAATTTAATTTTATAAATAAATAATAGTCTAAGAAACACATTTGACCTTTTTAAATATTTAAAAACAGATTCATAAATAAGAACAATATGGAACAAACATCACCAACTAAAAAAATAAGCAAATTATTATTATTATTATTATTATTATTATTATTATTATTATTATTATTATTATTATTATTATTATTATTATTATTATTATTATTATTATTATTATTATTATTATTATTATTATTATTATTATTATTATTATTATTATTATTATTATTATTATTATTATTATTATTATTATTATTTTATTATTATTATTATTATTATTTTTTATTATTATTATTATTATTATTATTATTATTATTATTATTATTATTATTATTATTATTATTATTATTATTATTATTATTATTATTATTATTAAGTGTAAATGAATAAAGATAAATTTATGATAAATCTATCAAATTCTGCTTTAACCTTTTTACTTTCAAGCAGCCATATTGAATATTAAAAAAAAATTATGCTAAGCCACAAATTTTATCATAACTTTTAAGTTTTATTAATAAAAAATGACAAAGTAAATATTCTTTTAAAGATTAAACACCGAAGACTGTAATTAAACTGAAAAAATATATTCAAAATAATAAAAAAAAGACTAAATGTTAATATTTCTAATAATTATTTTCATATTTCATAAATCCTCAATTATTATACATACAACTTAAAATTATATTTTTGTTAGTAGGTTAATTGGATTCATCATTAAATTTCTAAAACATTACTAAATAATAACACTTACCTATGGTAATTCATCATTTGAAAACTTCCTAGAGTAAAGACATTAGTACCTATAAATTTTTTCAATAGCCCTTCAAAATGCATTTCAATACAGGGATTTGCAATGTATAAGACATCCTTAAAAACATCTCTTATAACAAGTAGTTAATATTGATCAATAATTAGTATAATTTGAATATTATAATAAAGAACTTCAATATAGTTTGTAATTTATTAAAAAGTACTACAAAACTAATCACTATATTTACAAAATAAAATAATAAAATAAAATAAAAAGTGAATGAAATACTAAATTCATTATAGACTGTCAAAACTGTTACTTTTAGCATTTGCCTATTTTTTGCTATTATTAAAATGCAGACAAAAAATTATAGAAAAATCTAAATCAGGTCATTATATTTCCAAAATATCTTCATCTTTGTCTCATATCAATTAATTCAAATATTCACCCAAATTCACATTATATTAAAAAATGTAGCTAATTCACAACATAAATGTACATCATCATGAGCTTTTTTTATGTTAGTTTCAATAATAATTTTTTTGTATATTTTTTATCAAATATATATATATGGATAAAATAATAAATAAAAAATATGCAGCTTTGAAATTTTTATTGCAGTAGTCTTATAGTTGGCCTAAGTTTATGTATTGTCAAAATCATTACTTTTAGCATTTGCATATTTTTTACTATTATTAAAATGCAGACAAAAAAATTACAGAAAAGTCTACATCAGGTCATTATATTTCCAAAATATATTTATTTTTGTTTCATATCAATTAATTCAAATACTACATCCATCCAAATTACAGAATAATATACACGATCTTTTTTTTATGTTAGTTTCAATAGTCATTTTTTTAGCAACTATATATTTAAAAAAAAACAATAATTAAAAAATATACAATAAAATAATAATTAAAAAACATAATAAAATAATAATTTAAAAAATATAGAAAAATAAAAATACTTACCATTAAGCCCCCATAACAGTTTCTTCAAAATCCAACGGAAAAAGTAAAACTTTTCACTGATATATTTTTAAAACTGAACCCTTCTTCAGTAACTATCAAAAAAATGAGAGAAAGACAAAAAAATTCAATCTACTTGATCACAAAAAATATTATAAAATTTGTATTTGTTATCGTAGAAAATTTATCTTTCTGGAAAGTAGAGAGAAAGGCTGAAAATGGAGATTTAAAAAGCAAATGCATAACCTTCATAGATTTTTGTTAATCTTAACCTCAACTTGAATGTTTATAATTTAAAAATCATTGCCCGCATTGTGTGGGCGTAAACACAAAGAGGTTAAAATCTGATATTTGCTTTATAATAATTTAAATATTTATAAAAATGTTCACACCATGTCAATTTTGACAGATAATGATACAATAAATGCTATTTTTTTTGCTTTATAGTATGATTGGGTTTATTAACTTCTATTTTTAAAATAAAAGATATATGAATAAATTGAAAGTGTACATGTGTATTTCTTTTTGTTTTAAATAAAAATCAACTAATTACTGTGTAAAATTAATCAAAAATATTTTATATGGTCTAATATATATGTAAATTCACACATTGGTTGTGGATTTAACTTCATTTATATAATAGAGATCTCGTTTACTAATTAATTTATAGGGGTCTCCTTTTGATTAGTAGTATCTTGAACAGGTTTATTATTCTTTTTCTTTTAGCCAGCAGCACCAGTGTATTATTGGTTGTTGTACATCAATACACCCTGGCTGAGGATTTAACTTCATTTATATAATGGAGATCCCATTAACTCTCTCTATATATTTAATAATTAATAGAAATGAGGAGATAATATCCATCGATCCATATAAACATTTAATTCAATTTATATATGTGTGTAAATCAAATGTTCATTAGGTTTTTTTATAAGTGAAGTCAGGAGAAAAATTACTCATGTTAAGAAGATCAGTGAATGGAGGTAATCATTATTGTGACTGTGCCATATAATTACTTTCTTGAGAATAATTCATTGAAATGCAAGTTATTTTCTTAAGATGTAACTGTGATATTATTCATATATATTGCTTATAATAACTTCTCTCATATACACTTTAATGCAAAAATTTTTAAATAAAATTTCTTTATTTTCCTGACAGTTTAAAAGTTATTTAAAAGGTAGAGGAAATTTGAGAATGCTCTGATGAAGACTGCTGGATAGTCAAAACTGTCAGGAAAATAAAGAAGTTTTATTTAAAAAAATTTGCATTAAAGTGTATATGAAATAAGTTATTATAAACAATATATATGAATATATGAAGAAATGCAAAGAAAGTACAGGATAAGAATAAGATAATATACTTCTAACTGTGATACTATTGAGATATCTGCAAGCAATTTTAGGTATCATGAATATTCACAATAAAACTAAAAATGATCTATCTAGTGATCTGTCTCTGCATGAATAATTTTTTGCTCACATTTAAGTACAATAAAAGTTAAATAAATCTTCTATATTGTGCACATACAGACAAATAGCAATAATTCAAATTGAGATTGTAAAAAAATTAATGTGTTTTTAGATTGTAAAAATAATAATGTGTTTTTATAGCTAATTATCAAAGAGGTGATAATTATTGACCAACTATCATCCGGTGGTTAACTATTTTTAATTTACAGTATTAATATTTAAGTTCATCAACTCCATTCTTGCTAGACTACCAAGAAAATGCAAATAACCATTAAATTGCAATATTATATATATATATGTGTGTGTGTGTGTGTTGGTAGCCAATGTAATAAGTATTCTAAAGTAATTTAAATAATGTGACATTGATTACATACTAAATATTAATGTAACACCACACATGACTTTAAAATTATGCTCATGTGGGAGAGTTTATTTCAAATGATATTAAAATTTGAAAAATCTACATTTTATAATGGGCCTGAACAAGTATCAGCTCATATTTTTGATTTTATAAGGGATATTATTAAGCAGAAAAGTAACTCCTTATTTTGGACTCCATTTTCTTAATCATCATGAAATTAAAAAAATATATCAATCTGATTTTTTAATCACTATCTTCAAACTTAGATCATTTATATGACTAGCTTCATTTTATGAGTGTTTTGAGAAGTAGAATCTGTGTCTGCTTCTCTATTATCAACAACATTTTCAAGTATTTATCAATGAAAAACTTTTCAATTTTAATCCAATATCTTTGATCTATAACTTCTCTTCTTTGTACTACTCCAGAAAATTTATTTTATCCAACTCTCTCCCATATGTAGATTCTTTATTTATAAACAATGAAATATCCCCCAGGTTATGAGTTAAAAGCATTCTAAATGTTAAACAAAGGATCAAGAATAGAATGAAACCACTTATTCTTGGACTCTGATGTTTATAATCATACCTTTATCAACATTGTTGGTAATTAAACCACTAAACATCACATGATTACTATCTCATACTAGCACAATAATTGTTATTAAACAATCCAAAACAAAGCAAAACTCTCCATATAGTAGTGCCATCTTGTGCTAACAAGAGCAATCAATGGATGCCAGAAGGCTTGTGCATGAAGGCCACAAGCCAGAAACTAGTCTGAGGATATTGGATGAGTAGGCGCTAGATAGGGATTTTATGCACAAGCCTTCTGGCATCCATTGATTGCTCTTGTTAGCACAAGATAGCACTACTATATGGAGAGTTTTGCATTGTTGGTAATTCAGAATAAAAATTAATGTATCAACTAGCTGGATTGTGGTATTTAATATTTATTAATTTAATAATTAATTATACTAAGGCTGGAGACAAATGATTATAATAATTAAATAAGATTTAATATGTAAATGTTTAATTATAGATAGTTTGGTGTATCTATGTATACAAAGAGATTCTGTCTTTAACTTTGTATAATTGATTATTAGTTTAATAAATATTCAGTGCCATATTCCATCAGGCTGATCTATTAATTTCAACCTGAATCACCAATGATGTTGTCAATGGTATACTTATAAACGTCAGAACTCCAAGAATAGGTGGATTGATTCTATTCTTAATTTTTTGTTCAACATTTAGAGTGCTTTTAATTCATAGCCTGAGGGAATGTTAATAACTCATTTAGTTTACATAAATACATTAACTATGTTTAATTAAATGTTTATATATATATATAAAATCTTTAGAGATCCAGGTTAGAATTTTAATTGCCTATTTCTTGTCAACTCTTTCAAAAATGTATTCAGCACATATCCATTTTAGCTTTTTAATACTACAATGATGCCAGAAATACTTACTCGTTTTTTATTAGATTATTTCCTTTTCAATCTCTTCAGAATATGCATGTATATATACGCACACACCACACATATTTGAAAAAAAAAAAATTTAATAATATAAAATTGGTGGTCGAGAGATCAGCACGACTGCCTTGCACTTGCAGGCAGTTGCCCGGGTTGCGGGTTCGCGTCCCGGCCGATGCTATGACTTAAAAATAAAAAAAAGACTAAGTAGTCAAATGACTTATTATTGGTTCACTGCAGTTACTATTTAAATTGAAATAATAATAGAAGACAAAGCCATCATTTATTTAGTTTCAAGTTTTTTTAAGAATTTTGAATTTCTGAGTTTTTTTTTTTTTTTTGTACTATTAAAAAATTAAAAATTCTAGCAGTATTCTAAGGGCAATATCTGCTGGCAAGGTGGCACCACTGTCTTATTCTTAATAATTAAATGATGCTTAATACCATTTTCACAATTGTATGTGCATAGAATCCCATTATCTTCGAATGACTGAGTCAGAATATTAAATGGTAGTGATTAGTAAAAATGATGTGTTTGATCGCTGGCTAATGTAATATTTTCTCCCATGAAGACTAATGATAGACATGAGACCGGAGAAGAAAAAAACTAGTTCACGTGAAACAAGCTCTTCCTTTATGCAGTCTTTATCATACTCAGAGTCAGAAGATTTAAAATTGAGGGCCTTGTATAAAACTTAGCTTCAGGGTAAATTACTATGCTTAAAAGAACAAAAATATCACACTAAAAATTATATAGTAAAAAAATAGGTGGAGTTGATTACAGGTGTAATACAATTGCCTGAAAGGTATAATTTTTAGCCTTTGAAGATTTTACTTTTTTTTTTTGTCTATATATGTATAGTTAAAATATCACAATTTATTTCTTTTCTAAAATACGTTAGAAAACTTTTGTGAATTTCTGCAAGTCTTTGCAATAAACAATTAATCACGCTTCCACAAGGTGTTAACAGGTGATAGAAACCAGTCCTCTATCTTCTGAGAGAACAATGCAATGGGAAAATATCAAATTGTCAACATGGGCGTGAAGATTATGGTGTACTTCTAATTCATCTGGTGAGCTAAAGTTGTTTGTGAAGTGCACACATGGTGCGAAAGAGTATTTAAATATGTTAAGCAACATTTGAGAGTGTCTGTATTGGTAGAGGAAGATGAGAGATGAACTAATAAAAGAAAAAAAAAGTCAATATATATATTCATATTTTTTCTAATCTAAAAACAGATTCAATAATTAAGGCAAAAATAAACTATATCTAAGATAGTTTATCATCTAAAATGTCAAATGGCATTCAATCTATATAAATAAAAAAAGTCAAATTATAATGTTTGAATCTTTAGCTATTGAGTTCACAGGTTTCATCACTGCATTAAATAATGCAGATTCACTAAGAGAGTGACACTCTTAATTATAATGACATTGCTTTGATATTATTTGCTGTTCCTCGGCTAAGTCTTTTTTACACTAGTACTGATTAATGTTAACTAATTATAGAATAATATAATGCCTGCATCATAGTGGTAAAATATGGCTCTCAAAACTCTTTTTATGTCTTGTAGTAAAATAATATGTACTAATATTAGAATATTTTACTTTGTTTATATTTTATATTTTGAAACATATAAATTTTTTAGCTTTTAAATAATTCCACTTTAAAATGTTGTGACATGGATTCTATTGTTGTATTGCTCCCTCTAAAATTAATTTCATAAATGATTGCTGTGGGTTTTATTATTCTACAATTACTCACTCCTGGTCTATATATTTTAATAAAGATAAATTACATGCACTTTCAATTGTTTGGCCAAGAATTGATATCAAAAACATTTTCTAAATAATATCTGCCTAGTAGTCAGAAACAAATTATAAGATATTTTACTCCAGGTGCCAAACATGAGGGATTAGGGAGAGATAGAAAAGATTAACTCTTAAAGTTGTGCTTCAAGAGAACATTTACCTCAAGGTTTGTAACAAATATACTAATAAACATTTACTTACCCTTGATGAGATCTTCATAGGTACTAAGCTTATATTGGAATATGTTGCAGATCAGCTGCCATTATTAAAGTTTCTGAAAGTCTTTGGGCTAGTTATGTACTAGCTTTAGTAATACGTAATGATTAATAAGATATTGATTCTTGCATTTGATTTTGTAATTACATACTTATAAAGTTCTGCAACTAATTAATTTTTGAATTAAATAAATTTAACAAAAGTATTCCTTAAAAAAATTGGTTTCAAACATAAAAATTCCCTTAGCACAATTTAATATACCACCTCTTATATATACAATTATAGTTTGAAAACATGTAATGTATATTAACTATCCTGCTATTTAAATAGTATTATCTTATTATAGTTCTGCAAATGGCATCATTATTTGTTTAATACTTTGATATCTTTGAGGAATAGCTATCAGTTCTGATAAATCAACTATTTTATGAGGATGTGCAAAGAACAAATTAAAACAGGCAAAAACTCACTATATGTATTGCCACCTAGTGCCTACTCATCCAATACCTCCAGACTAGTTTCTTAAAACCTTCTTGTATCCATTGATTACTCTATCTTGCAGTGTGACAATATGTATAGTGAGTTTTTGCCTGCTTTAATAACAGTTATAAGCAAGCATAAGAAATGGTGATCATGTGATGAGCAAAAAAAATAAATTTATTTTTGCTTTTTGTAATTGCAATTGAAAACCATTTAAGACATTTTGATTATGCTCTTTTATAATTCTAAATCTCACTTAATGAGTTGATACTTTTGTGCAGTGACAGTACTGCAGAAAAAAGATGTTAGAAGCTCATTCTAATTAGGAAGTTCTAGTGCCCATTTTTTAAATTGATAGAGAATCCAGTGACTATTTAAGCCAAGCATGAGAAGGGAGTAATCATTGCCAGAGTCTGGATAAAGCAGATTCCATGTTTGCTATTAAGTGTACTTGGAAATGTGGGAGAAGCTGTTCTGTTTGGTAGTACCTAGGATTAGATGATTAAGGTCTGTGAGATACAAATGTTGGAGGAAGTTTATCTGTAGGTGTTACTTTCAACAGACACTGGAGATTTTGTAACCAGTTTACAATAAAGGTCATTAATGGATTTTGGAATAAAGACCACTGCTATGCAAGCCTAGACCATTGTACAAGGGTTGGAGGTTGAGTTGTTTTATGGATATTGATAGTTTTGTGGCCCCAGAGCAATTTATTGCTGATGAAGTTGATAGCAGAAATGAACATCTGTGAAAATTTGATAATAGATGCACAGTATGCAATTTTTGTCATAGCAAGAGTATTGAACTGGTATATCTTACAGTAAATGAATAGATATGCCTTAGAAAGTGAGTTTGTAATTTGCAGTACAGAATTTTGTAAATTGGTTTGTATTGTGAGTCTCATACCAACAGAGCCTTTGTAAAAGGAAAAGCCTAATAATAGAATGAGTTTTTTTTTTGGAAAACATGGAACTATGATTTTTTTTGTGAATAGAGTCCATGTAGCAGTTTTAAGTGCAGTTTGTAGGCTGCTGTGTAATCATTAAGAATGGCTTGTAATATGGGGAAGCTGTTTCTGAGAAGGAATGAAGACAGTGATGTCATCCATGTAGGTTATGTGGAATTTGGATCCTGGTAATTTTATTCTGTATTTGTTGTAAAAGCAGATTTATATAGAGTGTAAAAAGTAATGAGCTTAGGGATGACCCTTGTGATATTGACTGAGTGGGAAGGATGTGCTCAATTTAGTTCTTGGATTACTTTTTAAAGTATTTTAATGGCTAGTGGCCCATGGAGATAAGCTGAAGGTTTATTAGATCAAATATAGCCTTAAGTTTTTTTAATGGAAGGCACTATGGCAATTTGATACAAATTTCTTACGCTATATATTCTCTGGGATAGGAAATTGTCCAGTTTGGCAGCAATTGGCTGGTTTGGATAGGCATAATAATCCAAAATAGTGTAACTGATGGAGTGAATACATATGGGTCTGAAGTTTATTTTTAAAGTAAAGATATGTAAGATGGATCATATGTCAAGTACATACCCTTATGTCACTTTGAAGTGCCATAGGAAATTTGATGAGGATAGTTAACACAAAGCCCAGTATATATAATTATACTCTTGTCCAGGTGTGCTGCTGGGTTAGGCATTTTTGGGTTAGGCAATTTTTTTTTTGATTTCAAGATAGTCCAACTGTTTGCAGACATGGTAGTAAGTCTGAGTGAACCTAATTAATGATTCATGTGTTTGGTGGATGGTCTTAATAGTGTTAATTTGCTTATGTAACTCATTGTCCAATGCTAGCTGAGGGAAATTCATAGTGTTAAGTGTATAACATTAAGTGATAATATATGTATGAAAGCAAGATATTTCTACACAGTCTATAGCCATTTAATGTAGTTTGTTTAATATGATATAGGATTCAGAAAACATGAATTCAGTAGTAAATGAAAGAAGATACATATGGATTGTTTTATATAATAGAATGGATGTCACTTGGAGTTCATTAAGGTTAAATGTAACTGCTTGGACCGATTTGTCTGAGAATGGAGTAAGTTTTAGGTTAAGTTCTATTAGGTGATGCAACTTTGAAGAATAAAAACATAGGTTGATGAGTGTGGTGTGCTGGTTGTTGTGAAAAGTTATTAAACCAGGTGATAGAAAATCATGGGCATTCATTAGTAAGAAGTTTAAGAGATGAAGCCATTTATTTATAAAAATTTGGTAATCTAGACTGAAATCACCCATTAATATGATTGGGTGTAGGCTATTTGCAAGAACTAAATTGATGGTTTAGTTGATATATTTGATTACTGTAGGGCCAGGAGGGATATAGATGAATACTATGTTTAGTGTTACTATATGGTGGTGAAAAGCAGTAATTAGTAAGTTACATCAATATATAGAAATTTTTAATAATTTGAATGGGCAATCAAAGGTGATGAGAATACCAGGGCCTGCTGATAGTAAGGAGTATCTTTGGAGCAAGAACAGAAGCCATGTCTATGGAGGTAATCAGTGAGGTTAATTTGAGATGCTCTGTAAATTTTGGTTTCTAGTGATCCAAGGAGATTGTGATCATAACCCACTTCTCTAATTGGTATAGCTTTTATGTAATTTGAGGCTATGGACATTGTGCCTTATTATTTTTAGTTTCATGGAATATAAAGAGGATTAATGCTGCCAGAGTTTTTTTTTTTTTTTTTTAAACTAAAAAACTGTGAAATGGCTTTTGATTATGCTAAGGTGGAATAACAGTGGGTGTAATTGTTTGTTTAGCAATTGCTAATGAGGGTAATTGATGAGTTTGTTTGGAGTGGGTCATGTTGAAATAGTGTCAGTTCTAGTTTGGAAAGTGAGAAAAATGAGTGATCAGGGTGGTATAGTGAGATGATAGTTTACATGGTCTTGTAGAGTTGTCAGAAATCACTTATGAGTAATATGTGGTATATATCATTAGTTTTGTGTTTGTTTTTTTTTTTTGTGATTTTTCTTAGGCTGTCTAAGTTTACTCTTGCTTTCATTAGGGGTTGGGTGTGGAAGGGGTGGTGTGGATATTAGGCATAATGCTATTATTTTCATGATATTTAGTGTTTTTATTTCTTATGATTTGTTAATTCTATGCTGTGTTTTGATGTTACTCCATCTCATGAGAAGGTTGAGCATTTATGCTATAGCCTGGAATTCTTGTTGCATCTGAAAGATAGCAAATTGACTAGATTCTGAATGCAAAGTTGACTGTACATACATGATGGGATAGAATGATGCAGTTTGTTCTAGTGTGAGGGTGGAATCTATTAACATGAATTGTCCATGGGGGGATAGTTAGGATATTATTGAACTAGCAGATTGGCTATTGTTGCAGGTCCCAGCTGAGGAGTGGTCAGATTCGAATGGGTGGCTGGTTATTTGTGAATTTGTTTTGGATATAGTTTCTTATGAAGATGAGACTGATATGTTGAAGCAGTGAGTTGCAGCATGATTCTGCCATCCACAGGCATACCACTGAGATTTTAGACCATAAATATATAAACATAAAGTTGCCTCTTGGTCAAGAATTTGGGTAGGGGTCATATTTGGGGCAATCTATGGATGCAGTTGAATTTTCCAAAGGGCTTCATCATCCATTGAAAATCTTGTGGAGGGTATCCAAAATGGGTATTCTTTAACACCCAATGAAGCAGTTGTTCTGATTTGGATTGACTGTTATCAGCACAGAGTAGCACTGCCTTTGGGTAACCTAAAAAAATTCAATTGCTAGGTACCTAGTATTTGATGATCAGCTATCTGACTGATTGAATCCCATGAACCCATGCATTGTTATGACATCATAGACATCACTGAGGGAACTTGTAGAAAGATATATTCATATCAGTGATGGATGGTATCAAGGACTAGTATGAAAAATGTGCATAAATGTTGTATAAAGACCCTGGAGAATAGTGCTAAGAATTGTTGTTACTACGGATTAATTATTGCTATGACATTTGCATATATGTTTCTAGTATTTGTATTTTGATGAAGCAAGTAATACCATTGGAACCTAAATCTTGGTTTACCTGGAAAATTTGTGCATCACAACTGACATTAGGATTTGAGCTTTGGTTTCTTAAGTTGCTGATAATATTTGAGCTTATATCCTTGTTGCTTGGGGATTTTTAAAATTTGTCATTTGATCTTTGGAGAAGGTAAGATTATCTTAATATATATTTTGATTAGCATGGAGAATTTGTGAAACAGTAGATATTTCTGTATTTTTGTTATGATTTGGATTTTTTTTCTCTGAAGCAGTTGATATTATTATAAATTATGTTCTTGTGCCATAGAAAATTTTCACATTGTTGCTAATAAAGTTCGGATATGTTTGATTAAAATCTGGACTTTGATTTTGAGAGTTTATAATATTGGTGGACATATCTGGCTATGTGATAGCTCCATCAGAATTTTATCTTGTCAACTTGGTATTTAATGTGCTTTGAGACTCTATAAAATAGAGCTAGAAAGCTGTGTTTTATGCAGGTGAACAGCTTTCTGTTGAAGAATTGTTGTTGTTGTTATTATTATTATTATTATTATTATTATTATTATTATTATTATTATTATTATTATTATTATTATTATTATTATTATTATTATTATTATTATTATTATCATCATCATCATCATCAAAATCATTATTATTATTATTAAATCATCTATGTTCTTTATTACTGTTTACAATGCTTTTTTACAACTCACTTTTGACACTTTTGATTGCCCCAACCATCTTCTTCAAAACTATAACAAACACAATACAAATATATGAATACAAATATACATGAACATATAATTTAGTACCTTTTTATATATTATACATTTTAGTCTTTTTTATATTCTATATTTTTTTATAATCAAATAAAAATAATATAGATTATATGAAGTATAGCAGGGGTGACCAACTTTTGTGTTCATAAGATTTACTTTTTATTTTTAAAATGTGTTGCGATCGACTTGTTGTCATAGGCTAGACTAAGTGGTGAGAGGTGTGAAATACATACTATTTTTATATATCTACCTAGTAAAAAATAACAATTATTTAATGGGACAAAAAACTCATGTCCGGGGAATTAAAGCAACATAAGTAATTATTAACAATATTTATTAATTCAAACTAGCTACATTATAATGATACATACCGCTTAGTGGACTTCACCTATCTAGAATTGAAAAAAAATTTAGAACAAAAACAAAAATAACAAACAAAACTTGAAAATCTTGACTTAATTTGTTTCACTCGTTATCCTACAGCTCTTGCTAGATTGGCCTCAGGATCGACCAAAAATGGCTTTGCGATCGACCGGTGGATCACGATCGACTTGTTGGACACCCCTGAAGTATAGAATCTAAAAGAGAGTAAAATATATAATATATAAAAAGGTAATAATTATATAGAGAGGTATATAAGGGTATATGTGGGTATATAAATAATGATTAGAGGGTAGAATTTAAAATTATATGTTTATGTATATTTGTATTGTGTTTATTACAGTTCTGAAGAAAATTGCTGAGGCAATCGAAACTGTCAATAGTGAGTTGTAAAAAAACACTGTAAACAGTAATAAAGAACACAGATGATTTAATAGTATATAGATTTGACAATCCAATAAGAAATATATAGTAGTTGTTGTATTATCATTATGTTTGTTGGTGTCTAAGTTTATACATTTTAAAAAATTGAATTGATTACTTTATGTTAACATATGCATTAGACGTGTTTATTATATATACTATTTTCATGTCTCAGATGTTGAAGAAGCTTTTGGAACTATTAAATTAACAAATAAACCACACAAACTTTTTTAATATCTATGTGATTTATGAGATTTTAAAAAAGCAATGACGTGTTTAGGCATATTTATATTTAAAAAAGTTATTAAATAAAAATCTTCAGTTTAAAAACTTTATTTAGTTAAAAAATTTAAATATTTATATTTGCATATTATTTTATTTATGTGCTGGAATAATTATTCCATTTTATAAATGGCTATTATTAATGCTCCACTTATTTTAAGATAGATTAAAACTGCAGAAGTAGTCATATAATAAACCTTTCCGTATAATACAGTTGAATTAATAATTAATAAGTACTAATTGCTAATATATGAATTTATAATGATGAATAAAAGAATAATTCAATTATGAAATTTATTTATTAATTTTCTTTTTTTAAAAAAAAAAAATTCAGACATGAATATACACATTGCATTTAATATGCAAATCCAAACAAATTAGAAGAATATTTTAAAAGTAATTAGAGTTAAAATCACTCAACATCTTACATTTTTTTGAAAGAGTGACTGACTTACATTATAAATTTGATATATTATAGAGTATGGTTTAATATATTTATACATTAAAGAGAAAAAGAGGTAAAGAAAAATAATTCATTCTATTTCTCTACTGTAGAACCATCTATTGTAAACTTAATTAATGTGTTAATAGGACAAGGTGTTATTACTAAATACAAATCCCATCATTAATCTATATTATTGACTGTTTCAGTGAAGAGCAGTGAATTTGAATCCATAATTTTCATATCTTTGCTTTAATAACCAATAATTACTTTCAGGTTTTTTACCAAAAGTAATTTTGTTGCACAGTTTTATATAGATCTTACATAATTTCAAAAACTATATATACTGATGAAATCCTTTTATGTTAACTATAAGCATATTTGGGTGTTCTAAAACATCATTAAATCAAAATTTCACACTGGCATAGAAATCTGATCACAATTATTGCCATACTATGTATAATTTCATATTATACTGTTTCTGGCTACTTTTTAAAGTATTACGGCACACTTTCCAGTGTTCAAATTCAGGAATAAAGCTAAAGAAATTTTCAAGTTTATCTTATAACAGAATCATATTCAATTTTTCTAATTATCTATCTAATTATTGTTACCTGATGGTTATGTGCTATTATTTAAATATAAACATACTGCTAATATCATAACTCTGTAATATGTCAGTCTGATATTGAAATGTACAGTACAGCCTTAGCAAGACTTTGGTTCAGCCAATACCAGAAAAGTTAATAAATAGGGTTATTGTTTTTGACATTTTTGTCACCTGCTTTTAAAACAATCCTTTTAAATATGGCTTTTATATATGATAGATTAAGCAGTCGTTTAATAGCTTTATGGAAGCATGTCCAGTGTTAATATTTAACAGAGAAAAATCCCCTCAAGGTTTGAATGCACCATCTATGCTAAATTAAATATGAAGATTTATTAATAACATTCAATACAGAAGATTAGTAATACCATTTCATAGAATGGGCAGCTCTATTACTATTTATGAACAGAAGTTTTTTATCAGCAATCAATTATAAAAAAATAGGATAGGAAGAAAATCTTCAAAAGTCATCTTAGGCCTTAGTAAAATACAGGAATATAAATGTGATAATGTTCTACAGTATAAACATTGAAAATATTCTTCTCAAAGAAAGTTGCTGAAAACACCTGGTTATTGATTTCTATTAATGGAGATGATATTTTGTAATTATCATCATTATTAGTAGCCACTTATAAATGAATGTAGCCATTCTAATGCAGGACAAAAAAAGTGAAGAGATATTTAAGTGATGAAAGGTTTATGTATTATCTCTTTTATTATCAAATTAATGCTGACATTTGAAGTATTCTTTTGACACTATGCAAAGCAATACGTTTTTATTTTTATTGTAAGAGTTGATGGCAGCACTCTTATATCATTAGTTTTCCTAAATATCATCATTAACAAGTTTAGTTTTCTTTACAGCAACCTTAGGTTAATAATTTTTCTGAATTTTGGATTACCACAGATCTTGTTTATAGATAGCCTATTTTCCCAGGAATATATTCCTTTGTATAGAATAGACAGTAATCAGGCTATATCAGGGGTGGGAAATTGTTTTGGCTTGGGGGCCATTTTGTGAAAGTGAAGGTTAGTGGAGAGCCACATCTTTTTTTCATGACACAATAAACACACTGCTTTATTCCCTGTATTACCAAAGAAATATTTGTTTGTCCAGTCTTCATTAAACACATGACATTCATCACCAATTTTACATTTTTTCAGAGGGTTCATGATTTTACTAAAGTTGGAAATGTATATATTTGCTAATGCAAAGGCAAAATTGAAACTCACAAGATCAACTGGAAAAGCACTGCACATTGTATTTATACTGTGCATATGTATTGACGTGGCCATTCTAGTGAAAAATAAGAGACAAATCTTCGGTCATGCATGGAAAGGAAATCTCAGTTCAAGGCACATTTTTCTGATTGTCTTGGCAGGCCACATAAAAACTTTTAGCAGGCTGCATGTGGCCCTTGGGCCACTATTTACCCACCCTGGGCTATATCACATCTTTATAAACTCTGCATCTGATACTTCATCAGCAATTACATTTTCAGATGATAGATGATATCTCAACTAAGATTTAAATGAGCATATATTATTATATAGTGCACACGTGGTGAATAATTTTATTATAGTTTCAATTAAAAATAATAATTTACTGTTTTTAACAGTGTCTTCAACTTCATATCATACCTTTAAGTTATCTAGAAGTTATACATGCAAACCATTAAAATACCAAGTTCTCACTCTCAATTAACAACTGATATTTCAGTTTAATTCAACTAGTTAGCCATTTCAATTGCTTTTGGTAATTGTTTTGTATCTACAGTTCTTCTATGCAATAGAATAAAAAGCAATACTAGTCAAGCATTGGTGGTCAAGTGGTCAGCACAGCTGCTTTACAAAAAGCTGTCCCAGGCTAGCGGGTTCGCTTCCCAGCCGAAGCTATGACACATGGAAAAAAAAGCAATACTACATGTTTTTCAAAAATAATATGTTGAACTTGTTTACTGATAACATCTCATCTTGTTTTTGTAATCTTTTTCTCATTTATTATTTCACCAGATGTATCTACCGAGCCTATAAAGGCTGCAGTTTTTTAATTAGTTGCTTTAACAAGATTTAATGTAACTAAACAAAACATTTTAATATTATGTAAATAAGTATGATAAATGTATCTGGTCATTTTTGTATTATGGTTTACTAATGACATTACTTCATAGCTGCCTTAAAGACAGTAGTCATTCTTGGTCTTTGGAAAGACCATGTTTTTTTTTAATTTGTTGCCTTAACAAATTTTTTTAAAGCTTAGTTTATAACTGCAACCTTTGTTTTTTAGTGCCTTTCTATTTATTTATTAAAAAAAATAATAATTCATACAATTTCAGTAGGTCAGATGTTTTTATCTTTGAATTCAGATTTTTTACTTTTTTTCTATATAATAAAATTTTATTATTGAATTAACTCAAGAAATACCATCTTTTTTCTTAACAAAAATAGTAACATTTATTTTTGTCAACTCTAGAACACCTACGTAAGTCACTGATTAATTACCTTCTCTTGAATAACTTCTAGAAGGTAGTGAGTGGTTAGCAAATCACATTCATGTTAAGTTAATAAATTACTAACATAATAATAAAACATAATGAATTATTAAGTTTCTGAACTTCTTCCTTTCTTGGTTATTCATTCAATTTATCTTACCATGGCTTTTGATGTCAAACTTCTTTCTTGCCAAAAAATTTACATAACCCATAAAGCATAATTTGCTAATAAGTTGTGAAAAAAAGTTTTGTCCAATTTTAGATAGCATCTATCTTCTAGTGCTTGTTATTGTCATTAGAGTTAACTAAAAGATAAAATAATTCCATTTCACTCAGACAGAGTATTTAAATTTTTATATTTATGAAGATTCTTATGAAAAATGTATGACATATAATACTACATTTCTATTTTGATGTTTTATCTATTTTGTTTTTTATTTCTTATAACTCTTTGGCTGAATTTGCAACCTTCACTAAAGATTTATAAATAATAATGACATTACAATGCATTATAAAATATTAAATATCAATTTTAAATAAATTTATTTTGTATTTCAAATTATTAGAATTACATATAAACATATTCTATAGCAAATAACCAATTCAAAAAATTGCTTGAAAAATTGCAAAAAGATAAATGATGCTATTATACTAAATTGGGCAATAAAATTGATGTTGAAGATACATATTAACATATAACATATAATACTTGAAATTATAAGATGCACAGACGATAAGAAGAGCTAACATTTAATCAATAAATATATTTGTATCATAGTCACTTAACTATAGTATATGTTTAAATGTATTTATAATTCTTATTCCACTATTGCATTCTTGATGGATCATGCGCAATGGAATATATAAATCTTAAAAATATATAACTCAATATTGGTAACAAAGAAAGTTATCCTTTGGTACAATTCTATATGAAACACATCAATTACACATTAATTTACATAAAAGTGTATTCTTTTTTGTCCTAAAACACCAGTTGTAATTAATAATTTTTATTAGTCATTCATTAGACTAGAGACTATTCACTTAATGAATAAAATTTTTGTAGCATAATTTTTACTGTACCAATTAATGCGTGCTGGTTGAGCACAAATTGCACATCTTGGGGGACATCTTTTCACATGTCTTTGGTCACATGATAAAAGTGGATAAAAACTAGTTCCTACCTTGTATGAGAGGGTTGTAATGAAAATTACACTATTTAAATATCACTTATTAAGTGAATAATCTTTAGTCTAATGAATGACTAATAAAAAATATTAATATATTTTCTTTAAGTAGTTTGTGTCAAAGTTGTGAGGGCAATAAGTTTGACACTTATTGATTAAACTACAGTAATTGGCTATCTATATATACTGAATAATGATAAAATATGTGTTGTGTTTGGTTAGGCTTGCAGGTTCATTTCCAAACCAACAGATACAAAAAGAACAACTATTCAGCAATTAATATGTACAATTTATTAGTACAAAATATATACACATGTTAGTTAAACAAATGAACAAATACAGTTGATAGGCTTCAATGCTGAAATAGTCGTACATAGTAAGGAACTCACTTCCAGCTAATGATTAGCCTGTGTCATGAATTTTGGTAAGACTCTTTCAGCTATGTAGTTAGCTTGCCTCGAGTCGGCTCTAGTTCAGACATAGCAGATTCCAGTCCATAGGTGGACTTGCCTCACTGCATGGATGTCTCAATAATGTCTAGATAAATACCTTTGCTGATGGAAGAAGGTTTAATGGAGAGCACATTCTGTCATTCTGGTTAACAGAAGTAATTGCTCTCTGCCTTGCCTCCAAAAGGCTGACTATTTAAAGGCAGATTCCCTACCTTACTGGAAACACATGGATTCAGTGTGCGAATCCCAGTGAAGGTTTTAATCCCATTGGAAAGCAACTGGATGCTAGCAAATAAGGCAAGGAATCTGGAATAGTCCACTTCTGAAGGCAGGGTCAGATATGACAATATGTAAAAGAGATTTCATCTGGGCAACTGATGAGTGCTGGTTTAGTATAAAATGTCCATTTTGGGGATCATCTTTTTCACATATCTTTGGTCATATGTTTATGATAGCACCCCTCCAGAAGGTGTTAAAAGTGAATAAAAACCAGTCTCTATCTTGCTTGAGAATGGTGTGGTGAAAATTTAACTATAGAAATATTATTCATACAGTTGTAGTGCTTATGTTTTTCATAACACATATCATATGTCATATAATTTTTTTCTCCTGTATAAATGATAATAATTGTATATAATTTGCTATTAATAAAATTTATTTTATTTTTTAAAAAACAGTATATCTACAAAAAAAACCCATGGGAAAAAAAAATAGAATTTGATTAATAATATATTATGGTAATAAAATAGATACATTAATATTAAATTGAATTTAAATTTTATATTTAAGCAGAAATGTAATCGCTAATATATTTATGTAAAAAAAAAAAGATATATAAGAAACAATAAAAACAAAACAAATTAATAAGAATTTTTGAATGAATTCATAAATATATAATAAATGGGATATACAAAATAACAAATGAAAAAAATAGGAAAAATAAATATTAGAGAAACAAAAATTTTAATAGCATCAAAATTATACAATACGGATAAAATAAAAAAGGTATCAATACATATTCATACTAAAGAAACGGGTCATATTTTTAAAAATAATATTAAAACGATTTATAAAATGGACAATAAAAAGGAAAAAAAAAAAACATTTAAAAATGTATATTTTTTAAAAAAAATCTAAATTTAATAAATGCGAAGATTAAAAATTAATAATGTACGATTAATATAAATATAAAGAATTAGTGTTAATTAATTAAATTATTAAAGTGTAAAAATTACTACAATTTTATATTCAAAGGTAAGTGCTTTAAAAAATCAAAGAAGTTGAAATACAGAAGCAAATTGAATTGGATCACCCTTTATATATAAACAATGTTATAATGATATCTTAAATAATATGTTCTAATTATTTTTTAAAAAAAATATTTTATAAGGATTTATATTAAATTATAAGATATAATTGGTATTTATATTAGAAGCACATAAATATGGTAGCTCTAAAAACTGCTATGCTAAAATGAACCGTTATTATTTATTTATTCATTCATTTTTTAAAAGATGGGGTTAATGTTTATAATATGTTTTGTCTGTATGTTGAAAATTGCACTTTATATAATTACAAACATTTTAAAAATATAATAATTAAAATGTATAGTGCTAAATCTGAAGGACCCTCACAGATAAATAAATAAATTTCTATTGACTATTGACTTTGACAAAATAGCCTTGTTGTTTAGAGCATCATTCTAAATTCAGAACTCATGAATTTAAAGGTCCCAGGTTCAGTCACCATAAAAATATTGCCACTGGTCAGGCCAGCGACATCCGAAAAAGAAGAGAATAATATAACTTAAAATATTGTGTTATATACAAACCTATGTGCTATTACTAAGAGATAAATGTATTTGAAATCCACTTTATATATATAAAATCATAAGTGGTGACTTATGTAACGGAAATAGAAGCATAGAAAACAGTTCCCAAAAAAATCCACATGCAAATCTGTTAATAAGGGACTAAAATTGCTACAATCTGGACACAATTATAAAAAATAATAATGTTAAAAATCTCATAGAAACAGAGCATCTATAGTAAAAAAAATATATATATAAAGTATTCTGAAAGAATATTAAAAATTATTTATTTAGTTTTTATATATAAAATCATAAGTGATGGAAATGATGATTTTATGTAGCACATTAAATCAGGATTATTTAAAAATTTCATTTTGTAAGTAATGTTATATAATTTTATTTTTCCTCCTCCTTTCCTTATGTATTGATTTCTATATTTACATATCATATCATTTCCAACTTCTTATACACTTAACAATACTATTTTTTACAACAAAACTTTACTCTTAGTTTTGACTATCCTGCAGTCATCACCAGAAATCTTTATAATCCTATTTTTAAAGATCTTTGATGATGACTGCAAGATAGTCAAAACTATAAGAGTAAAGTTTTGGTGCAGAAAATAGTATTGTTAAGTATATAAGAAGTTTGGAAATGGTATGATAAGTAATGTTATAGTTGTTAAAATATATAAATATAACTTAAAGAATTATTTTTCCTTTCTTTTAAAAAAAATATAGTATTCTATTTTAATTAATGTTATTATGTTAGATCAGGGGTGGGCAATTGTTGTGGCTCGGGGGCCACATAGATTGTCGGAGGGCCGCATTGGGGCCACTTTGTGGAAGTGAAGGTTAGCGGAGGGCCGCACCTTTTTTCATCACACAATAAACACACTGCTTTATTCCCTGTATTACCAAAGAAATATTTGTTTGGCCATTCTTCTTTAAACACATAACATTCATTACCGATTTTACATTTTTTCAGAGGGTTCATGGTTTCGCCAAAGTTGGAAATGTATATATTGCAACAACAAAATTGAAATTAACCAGATCAACTGGAAAAGCACTGCACATCGTATCTAGCCTGCACATGTGTATTGATGTGGCCACCCTAGTGGAAAATATGAGATGAATATTCGGTCATGCATGGGAAGGAAATCTCAGTCCAAGGCGGATTTTTCTGATTGTCTTGGTGGGCCGCATAAAAACTCTTAGCAGGCCGGATGTGGCCCTCGGGCCGCTATTTGCCCACCCCTGTGTTAGAAAAATGTTCTTCTACAGTCTTTATTATTGAAATTGATAGCTTAAGAAAGGAAGTGATGATTTTATGTGTTGTATTAAATCAGGGTTATTTTGAGTTGTTAAAATATAGACTTATTATGTTTCATAAATGTTCTACAGTCTGAATCTCTCAGCAACTATGCCCAGAGAAACCTGTTAGTCACCTTACCTTTCCATTCCCCATCCTAAGTTTTTCCTCAAATTTTTTTCATCCTGTTCCATTCCATTCCACAACCTTATCTTTGTCCACTCTATGGCCTTTATATCTAGATCCCCCTTTATCTTTTTCCAAACCCAGCATAAAAACCAAGAATCCATTTTCTGTATAATCACTTTGTTTATATTTATTTTCCCACAACTTTCATTATTTATACCCTTTCTGCTTGTAAGCATTTACATTCAATTAATAGATGTCTAATATTTTCCATGCCTTTCTTATAAAATTTGCAGACTAACTCACCCACATTTCTCAATTTTTGTAGATATTCCCTTGTTGCTAACAATACTATTCAAACCTTATACAGTAAATTATTTTCCTTATTATTATCATAAATTAACTCACACCCAATATTCTGATATTTCTATATATTCTTTTTGCTCTCCATACTAATTCTCCATCTTTCCAATTCCCTAATTTTTATTAATGCATCTATTCTTCTATCCCATTCTTTGCCATTATAATACTCAACAATTCTACTAACACAATCATTTCATATTTTATACAAGTGCACTGACATAAAGCCTTTTTCCAAATCTTCTGCATACCATACTACCTTTCTCACCCATCTTGTTGCTTGTTCTTTACTCATAACCCAATTAAATACTATTTTGACTATTCTCTTATTATCCATAAATTGCAATCTACTGAACATTTTTATTTTGCCTTTTGCATCTCTCATATAAAAACTCAACCATCCCATTTCTCCTTGAATTGCCTTTTTTGACATCCATAAATCTGCATCTAAGGAATGTCTTCCAACTTCTCTTTTTACTTATTCTAAGTAATCTAACACATAATTACCATAAGTTAACTCTGCTACTGCCACTCCCATATAATTCTTGCAACATCATATTTATTACATAAAACACTGTTAATTTCTTTTTTCGTTTATTTATCAATTTTTTCCCCCATTTATCTGAGAAATTTCTCTGATTACTTAAGATGATTCCCAAATAGTTATACCTTTTCACCATATTTAACTTTACGTCCCCTAATAAAAAAAATTTTTTTTTCTCTTTTCCCCAGCAATTATCTTCATTATTTTTGATTTTTTTTCACTAAATTTAATCCCCATCTCTTTACCCACTCTTGCACATGTCTTCAGCATAACTTCCATACTTTCTGAGCACAAGAAGATATCAACAGCAAATAAAAGACCTGATAATATGTACACTCCCTGACCTCTTTCTAGTCTTTCTATTGCTCTCTCTATTTCTCTCACATATATCAAAAACAAAGACATAGGGCATCCTTGCCTTAGTTCCACACCATTTTTAACTCTGATCTTAATTGATACGTATAGTAATTATTTTCATACAATTTGTTAATAAGATCCACTAAAGCTCCGTTCATTCTCAAATTTACTAAACTTACCCATAATCTATTTCTATTTACTCTTATCATATGCATTCTCTATATCTATATTTTTTTATAAATAACTATCTACCTGTGTTCCTACTCATATCTATAAGTTATATTTCTACAAATAAATTATCTCCTATACATCTATCTGATCAAAAACCTCGTTGCATTTCTTCCACTATATGCACTGAAGGTGTCGAGGTGACACTTCCTAGTGTTTAAATTTATTTTGAATTTTTGAAAGACATTTAATTTAGTTAACAGAACTAGATCAAGTAAAATGTCAGTATCACAAACTTTCAAATAAATGTTATGAAATGTAATTCTATCATAAGTGTCTTACCCACTCTTAAAGTAAAGATAATTTTGCTTAAATTTTCAATATATAACTGAGGATGCTTTTGGCCTAGTCCATCAATTTCATACTGCTCAATCTCAGTGGCTAAAGTTTGTGATGAGTTTATAATATGAATGCAGCAGGCATTATGTAAATTTATAAATTTACATGTTCTACTTTTTGGACAAAGCAATTCAAGAGGTTTTTTTGTTAATCACATGGTAGTTGTTAGTAGTGATGCTCCACAAATGTCATAAAATATAAATTAAATTACAAATATAATCATTTATTTGCAAAAATCGTTTGTAGATGTATTTTATCCAAGTGGAGGTAGAGTCCTAAACCTTTTAGATATGTCAAAAGTTTTAAATCAATTATAGATATATGCATATGTATGCAAATTAATAAAATTTATTCTAATCTTGTGATTAGGGCTGAAATGTATAATTGCATTATTTTCTAGAAAGATCACAAACTGGGAAATAGAATATTTAATCTGGGGGTTATAATTCAAATAAGTTTGTCTGATGAGTAGATCTAGTATGGAATCTTAAGTTGGTATAAGTTAATGGACACCAGATGGCCGAACAATCAGATTCCTTGCATATTTTTTTAGAATGTTGATCCTCGAGTTAAAGACATTAATTTTGCTAAGAAATCATATGATAACTTAATAATATATATAAAAAAAACAACAACTTAATAATACAGTATATTTACAACTACTTATATTTTATTAGATTATAAATTATGATTAATTAGAAAGTATAATAGGAAACGCAGAACTTTCATATTTGAAGAAAAATACGTATAATTAATTAGAACAGTGATTGATTAAATAAAATTTAAAAAATTAGAAAAAAATTCATGATTAATTTTTAAGTAATTTTTTTTTCAATTAACATTCTATATTTATAACATTGCTTTTTAACACATTTATTAATCTGCCATGCTTCATTAATCTAACATACCCCAATAATCTGATAGAACGGGGTAGTTGAAAATTGATGTAAATGCTCTTAAAAATCACATGACCTATATATGTAAATAATGTTGTTTAATCTAATCAAGTAGAAAGCATAAAAAGATTAAATAAAACATTGTAAATTTTAAATTTTTTAATATTTCTCTCTTAAACGATTAAAAGTAAGAAATTGTACTAAATTTTAATTTTCTTTTTCCAAAGCACCTTCATGTGCGTGATTAAAACGTAAAGTTGAAAATAAATTTTTGCATATAAAAAATATTTAAATTCATATGCAAAATAGCTAATTTGAATAAAATCAATTTCATGCCTGATTCATTTTGTAAACTGTGATGTGTAATTCTGAGTATATTAGAACTCACTAAAATAATATTCAAAACATTGAAAAATCAAAATATGTATGCACAAAAGCAAGCTTTTCTAAGATTAACAATAACAAAATGATAATTTTAATATTTCGCTCTTAATTTTAATATTTATGAAAATATACATTTACATTTATTAAAAAAAAAAGATTCTAAATGTAACCTATTTAAATAAAATTATCATTATAAAAATAAAACTATATTGCTATATTATATTGTAATAAAAAAAAGAAAATTGTATTTCTAATAAATCTGTGCAGATATTTTGCTTATAAAATCAGAAGCAGATTACATTATAGTTGTTATATGCGTTATTGCTGCAGAAAGGAATTTGCTCTTTAATTCAAAGAAAATGCCCGAATTCCTCTTCGAGGGTTTAAATGAATCAAGTACAGCAAATCCCTAATGTTCATTCCAGACATTCTTATCACATCAGCTGTTATTGCTATATGATTATTCTAATAGTAAACGAAGATTGATGAGCTGTTAAGCATACTGGGTTTATTGGCTTTTTACCTCTGAGTTGGATATCAAGAAACACCTTGATCTTTCTTTTCACTTGCGTGATATTGTTTCTTGAAGACAGAATGAATATGGGTGTGAATGAAATACATATATTGGTGATTATTTATCTTTTCAACACGCGTGTGATCAAGTGTTTCAGCGGTATGAGATAGCATGATGGTTGAGGGTTGTGTAAAAGTCTGAGTTCAACCCCCCTATATATTACATATATAAATGCAGGTATGAAAAAGCCTGTTCTGTAAGGGAAAAAATCTTCAAATAATAGATTAAACTAAATTATGATTCTTATTACCAGGATCTGTAAAATTGCCAGCCAAGGCAACAATTGGTGCCAGAGTAGGAGTGCTAAAAATTCCCTGATTGTGAATACAGACTATTACTTGGTGAAAATCATTTTCTTAAGTACTTAAAATTGCGCATCACTTTCAAGTGAAAAATATTGCATGAATTGGAAGAACAAGTGTCTAATATCAAATAAGACATTGATTATTATGGAGTCACAAAAAAATTGAAAAGACAATTGATTTAAAATGTGAACATATAGCTTAATACAAAAACACAAATATTGAAAGCAGAAATTAAAACATTATCGATCCACTGCAGCATGAAGGTCTCTACAATTTCAATCCATCTTCTCTGATCTCTAACCTCTCTTCTCCACATCACCCTAGCACCTTCCTTATTTCATCTACCTCACAATATGATCTCTTTTTAGTTCTTTTACAACCTATTGGTATCAACTTTAAGATTTTAACTGTTCATCTATTATTATCTTTTCTAGAAAAATGTCCAGCCCAACTCTATCTCAGTCTGCTAACTCTTTCAACAATAACATTAATACATGCTTTATCTCTTACTCATGTATTTCATTTTTAATCCATTTTTATTACTCCTAACATGTATTTCTCCATAATTCATTGAGTAGTCTGAAGTCTCTGTATTACTCTTTTGTTAAGTATCCAAGTCTCAGATTCGTAAGTAAGAATTGGTAAAACATTATTAAAAACCTTTTCTTTCAAATACATAGGCATATTTCCTTTTAATATTAAGTTATTTCTATCAAAAGCATTTCAAATAAATTTGATTTTATGATTAATTTTGTCTATTATGTTTCTATCTATAGTAATAATCTGACCCAAGTATTTGTAGATGCTGACCTTCTAATTCAGCATTATCAATCTTTATTTTCTTCTTTTGATAAAATCCATTGAACATTACTTTAGTTTTTTTTTTGACATCTACCTTTAGCCCTACTTTCTTCCTTTATCTGGTAACTAACTTTTCTTAAACCTCTACAACATTATTTGCAAAACAATTACACCATCTGCAAAATTTAGATGTCTTAAATACTCTCCATTTACTCCCTTAGCTTCCCATTTTATCCAAAAAATATTTTTTTGCAAAACTGCTTTAAAAAGTTTTGCAGATATGCAATTACCTTGTTATACACCCTTCTCAAGGTTTATCCTCCCAGTATCATTACATAATCTAAGTATTGCTGTTACAATTTTATAAATGTCTTTTAGAATTTGAGAATATCCTGGATCTATACCTTAATGATCTAATGTTTTGATCACTGAAGACATGCTTATAGAATCAAATGTATTTCATAATATACAAATGCAGAGAATAATGGAAACTCATATTTATTGGTTTTTCCTAAAACTTATCTCAATTCTTGGATATGATCCACTGAAATAAAACCATTATTAAATCCAGTTTTTTTTTTTTTTTGGTTGCTTAAAATACAAAGTTCACTATGATAAAAATTTTGTATAGGACTGATAAAAGACTGATTGGTCTGTCATTTCTAATATATTCTTTTTTAATATTAATATTGCATTTATTCAAGCATCTGGTACATCTTTATCACATTGATGACATTTGATATATAACTTTTACCAAAAGAATTTATATGTCGTCACCTGCTTCTTTTAAGATATTAGTCATAATTCCATCATTACTTGGAGATTTTCTTTTAGATTGAATTGCATTTCTCACTTCTTCACTTAAAATACTGAGCAAGTTAGAAGATATAATAATTGTAGGAGCTATTTTTCTTTATTCTTTATTGCTATATAATTCTTAATAGAACTCTTCTGCACAAATCATGATATCTCTCTTTTTAACAATAATTAAGTTTCCTTACCAATATCAAGATATTGTTTTACAGTCTTGAAGCCTTTATTTTATTCTAAAGCTTTCCTTAGTATATTCACAATTATTCTATCTTATATAGTTAATTAATTCTTTTTCACACTATTTTATAAAATTCTAGATATTCAATGTTTCTTATTGCATTACTTTTATATATTTTTATACACTTTTTTTTTTATATATATAAAAAATTGTCTTGTCTCAGTAAATATCCTTCTGGTCAATATCTGCATTTTTGTACTAGCTATCATTGTAATTTTCTAAATAGAGTTAACACAGAGAGTGATTGCCAATTAGTGAGAGGTGAGATATATATTAATGTAAAACTATAGAGATGAAAATTGTTAAAAAAGACAGTATTAACAGTTGAAATTTCTAATCTTTAGAAGCACTCCAAATCCTTATAAAATATTAACAAATTTTGAAGATGATTCAGATTTTATTGAAATCAGTAACAAGATATACATTAATAAAAACTCCAAAAAGAAATAGCTTGTTTTACTGAGACAAGAGAATATAAAAAAAGAAGAAATATGATTTTCTTAGAAATGATCCATTAAGAAAACTTAAATATCTAGAGTTTTGTAAAATGATATGAAAATGAGTTATAAGAAAATAGAATTAATACACTGTACAGGCTTACTCACACCTGCACATATATAATAAACAAAGCAAAACTTTCCATACAGTATTGTGGCAATACTGTGTGGAGAGTTTTGCTTTATTTATAAACAATTATGTGCTAGTATAAGATAGTGATCATGTGATGCTTAATGGTTTAACACATATATAATGAAATATATAAGGGATTCTAACTCAGACTTTTACACAAGCCTCAACTTTCCATACCATCTCATATTGCTGACCCACCTGATCATATACATGTTGAAAAGATGAATAATCACCAATATACATATTTCATGCTAAACCAGCAATCACCAGTTGGTCCAGATTGCTATCTCCACACATATATACAATCAGTACTCAGCTTTATATTAAGATAGCCAATCTTCATACTTTAATGGACAGGCTTCAAACTATTCCAACCCACAACTCTTCAGCCATCCAGTTCACATCATTAGACTTTCAATGACATGGATGGCTGAAGAATTGTGGGTTGGAGTAGTTTGAGCCCATCCATTAAAGTATGGAGATTGGCTATTTTAATATAAAGCTGAGCACTGATTGTATATATGTGTGAGGATAGTAATCTGGACCCACTGATGATTACTAGTTTAGCATGAAAAACGTATATTGGTGATTATTTATCTTTTCAACATGTGTATGATCAGGTGGATTGCAATATGATATGTCATGGAGAGTTGAGGGTCGTGTGAAAGTATGAGTTTGAATAAAATAGAATTATAAATTATCAAGGAAAGTTATAAAAAAATAAATAAAAGTGTCAAAAATGCAAAACAACATCTTGGTGTTGGAAGAAAAGTCATTTCTGCATTAAAAAGAGAAAAATGGAACTGAAATGTGTGAAGAATACTATAAAAAAATTATATAATAGTAAAGAGTAAAAAAGGAGCCCCTACAGTTATTAAATCTTCTGAATTGCCTAGCATTTTATATGATGATATGATAGATACAATTATATATATATATAAAGCTTCAGGATATGATGAATGATATATACAATTATATATATATATAAAGCTTCAGGAAATGATGAAATTATAGTTCATACTTTAGATGGGTGGGAAACCTCCAACCCTTGAAAACTCTCAGTCAAATACCCAGACATATTCACAAATGTATATAAAATGAACCTGTATAAAACTCTTATTTAAACACACACATAGTTTAAATATTGAATTAAGAGTTAAATAAAATAAAATATTTATTTTCTCAACTACATCTTTTTTTTTCTTCAATCTTTATAATAACTTTACTTCATTCTATCAGGGGTGCAATATTTCAACAAATTATCTATATTGGGTAATTTATCTTTTTACAGATTTATTCTATAATGCTGAGAGCATTTTGTTTGCTTTTATAATGCTTTTAACAGACAAACATATAACTAGCAAAAATAAAAGTCAAATTTTACTTCATTTTATTATTACTGTATTTTGCATTTAATTTTTTTTACTGGGAAGATTATGTGAAGTAAGATGAGAAAAAATGACCCAAAAAAATCACACATTTAAAAAGAAATGGACCAATGCATATTTTTTTATTGAAAGAAATAGTAAATCACTGCACTGGTATGTTTGGAAAGTATTTCAATTGATAAAGAACATATTATTAAGAGCCACCATATATCAAAACATTTTGACTACAACAAAATTATTGGAAAAGAAATGAATATTAAAATAGAAAACATGAAAAGGAGCTTCATCAAGTAGCTAACATGTTTTATAAAATATACAAACAAGTCAGAAAATTTTGTGATAGTTATTTTAAAAACACAAATTTTGAAAACATTTTTTAAAAGATGTGATATTTTGGACTATTTCCATCATCTATGAGTGAATGTTGAATGGTATAGAAAAAAATTAAACTTTATTTAAACTTTCCAAATACAAACAACTTGTTAGTAAAACACACAAATAGATAACACAGGTTAGTAATTACCCAAATATTCTCCACTCTTCTTCAGGTGTTGCTGTCCTATAGGCACAGTGACAATATTTGTTTAGAAGTTGAACTTGCACCTTTAGATTCTTGAATTTTGAATTTAAGGCAAACACTCTAACCAACTGCGCTATTTTGTCAAAGGCAACATATAGTAGAAATTTGATATATTTATATATGAAGGTTGGTTCAAATCCTCCTTAGTCCTTCAATTTTTTTTTTAATGAGCAAGGCTAATTAATTTTTTTTCTAAGCAAATATTGTCACTGTGCATATAGGCCAGCAACACCTGAACAAGAGGGGAGAATAATACTACTCAAAACATTATGTAATTATTAACCTGTGTTGTCTATTTGTGTATTATTACTAACAAGTTGTTTGTATTTGGAAAGTTTAAAATTTTCTATATCTTCAACATTCACTCATAGATGATGGAAATAGTCCAACATATCACATCTAATAATATACCATCATCACAAACCTTCAGACAAATACATTTTCTGAAAGGAGTTTATAAAAGACCTAACTGCTGTAGAATTAACCTGTCTTAAACATAAAAAGATATTTAGGAAAATAAATGTCATAAAGATAGATTCAAAGTGAATTTAAAAATTAAAAAACCATGTGAAGAATTAGAAAAAATGTTGGAAAAGTTATATATTAATTGTTTAAAATATAAAGATATATCAAATGATTGAAAGAATGAAATATTAATATTGATATTTAAAAAAAATTGATAAAGATTTACACTAAAAGCTATAGCTTAACCACCTTCTATCAGTTCTATATGAAAGCTTTACAAAGATAATTATAACTTATCTATAGTATACTTTGGATTCTAACCAGTCAAAAAAAAACAAGCTGGATTTAAAAGTCATTTTATCATAGTTGATCACATTCATATATTGAAAAAAGTCATTGAAAAGACCAATGAATATAAGTTATTATGCTTTGGATTTCTAGATAATGAAGAGGCATTTGATTTTATAAGCATTTCTTCAGTGATTCACAAGATATTGAATACAAAATTTACCACTTCCTTTATTTTGCTGTAATATCTTATACACATATAACTTATCCACTCTGCTTTGAATACTCTTATTGTATTGCATACCCAATCTTAGTTTTCGACTGTCCTGCAGTCTTCTTCAGAGCCACTTTAATCTTTTAAAAATAAAACTGATGTTTTATATATATAATTACAAAAAAAAAGTAACATTTTTATTTACTTTTAAAAAATTAAAGTTAAAGTAGCTCTGAAGAAGACTGCAGGACAATCGAAAAATAATGTCTTTTTACTTTTACAAAATTAAAGTTAAAGTGACTCTGAAAAAGACTGCAGGCCAGTCGAAATGTAAGATTGTTTATGCATATATGTACAATAAAAGGTTTTGCTAAAAAGTGTTCAAAGCAGAGTGGATAAATTACATTTATATAAAATATGGAATATTTGTCAAAATGTAACAGCAATACTAAAAAGATTGACATTAAGAAAGATATATAACAGAATTATTCCATTACCTCCAAAACCATTTACAGAAGTTTTATAAGAAGTATTTTATAGGTTAAAATAGAAAACTAAATGGATAAAATTAAAGATTATTTAAATACTCAAAATATTTTAGATGATATTTTTATTTTATGACGATGCTTCGGAG
This sequence comes from Epiperipatus broadwayi, assembly GCA_028023455.1. Taxonomy (NCBI): domain Eukaryota; kingdom Metazoa; phylum Onychophora; class Udeonychophora; order Euonychophora; family Peripatidae; genus Epiperipatus; species Epiperipatus broadwayi. The sequence continues at coordinate 645,164 of JAQFVV010012787.1, forward strand.
CTTTTAAAAATATTGCAAGAGTTATCATATGAAAATAAGAAAGTAGAACTAAAGATAAATGATGAAAAGACGTAAGTAATGTCCAATTGATTTTCTCAGAAAAAAAAGACCAATCATGAATTAGAAAAAGTTAATAATTACAAATACCTGTCAGATTATTTATATAGATTGAAATGTAGTGAATAAAATTAATCACAGAATCAAACTTAGATGGAATGCTTCAAGGCTAGAAATAAATAAATATTAAAATGCAACATATCTATGTGTTTGAAAATGAAGACTTTTAATCAATGTATTTTATCAATTCTTACTTATGGATCCGAGATTTGGGCAGTTAGCAGAAGTGAATTTGGTCAGAGTAAATGTTTTCAGACATGGGATGATTTAGTGTATGCAAAGCATCTCTTATTCAGTTTAGTTACAGATGTAACATAGCTAATAGTTGACATTTGTTGCTGATTTTTTCTAAATTATTACTTATGTTATTTTTATATATTTTTCTAAATGTTTTCTCCTGTTGCAGAATGCAAATAACAAGCTAATCGTTAAGTTTTAGAAACCCCAAACAATTAAGTTTACTTTAGATTTAAAATAAGTGAGCAAAATAAAAGGTGGCCCTTTGTATTTGTTGTATGATATTTGCAAAACTGTTTATATATTGTTTAAGTGGTTCATGTCATATATCAAATTGTTTACTTCTTTAATGCAATAGATTGTTAATCTTGCTTTGAAGTGACAAAAAAGATCACAAAAGAATCGGAAAAAATAATTAAATATCCTAAGATTTACCTTCTGCAATGAGACCACTTCGCCACTGCTATATACTTCTAATACCAAATTCCTTAGAGTATATAACGTTAAGAGCTTAAAAATTGAATACGGTTAATAGCTGAATGACTATTGCTTGGGAAGTCATGTGACATTTGAGCACTAACATGTCAGATTCTGCTTCTTTTATCTCTTGACTCCATCCTGTGAAATCTGCACCAGGTTACACAGGGAAGAATAAAATGAAGCTCTGGTATATCATAAGAAAGATTTTAAAATTTGGTTTGACATAAATTCAGTTTAGCTGTTCTTTCAATGACTAAAGATCTCGATTGTAATTTGGATTAAGAGGACTATACTGTACTGTACTAATCTAATAATTCCACCCCCATCCCTGATAACTATAAGATAAATCTAAAGAATACTTTTCCTGAGAAGATGAACTTACATTTTACATTAAAATGTTGTTGTTTTTTTGTTGAGGGAACCCGAACATTAATATAATGAAAATGAGTGGCATTTATTTACTGACTTCACAAATATTAGATTAACAATAGTCTCTAATGGCAATATATTCCATTCTACATCTATTACATATGCTATCAAATTAAAAGAGATATGAGATTTGTTTTTAAGTAATAGAATAGCTGGAACAAACAAATTCACCAGATTCAAAGAAGTTTAAACTATCTACTATTTTACAATAAATAATTAAGCACTAATTTTATCAGGGGACTTTAGGACAAAATACCAATAGATTCTACTTAATTAGTCATGACAGTTCACTTTAGTACCAATTAGTATTAACTGGTAAACATGATAATTACATAATTATCTGTGAGTAAAAATAAGACATTACTCTCATCTAGTTCTTTATTGGTTATAAAATCCAAATCATGTAAAGAAATTCAAAGATTTTGAATTTCTATCCTAAATCTCATTTGATATAATCATTCTTGTAATACTAAATCTGTGTGTGAAGGAGAGAGAGATCTGCAAACTGAATTTGAGTAAACTTGAAAAGTTTTCAACCGGATCATGATTTATTTTTGTTTAGCCAACCCTTTACAGTCTCTTGAAAAATTATTTTATCTATTCTTATTGATTATAAATTACTGCTGCTAACTTATATATATATTAATTTAGTTGATTCAAATATTTAAATATTAAACATTAGAATGTATACTATAAAATGTTATTGGAAAAAAAAAACTAAGCTAAAATCCACAAACTTATTTATGCTTTTCATAATTTATGAAAATAAAACTCATTTTAAATTAAGAGCTATTGTTGTCTGCCATTTAACTAATTGGATCAAAGGTTAAATTCAGTGAAAGGTTAAAGCAATTAGTAAGCCAGTAAAAATCATAGCAAAACCATTTTAAGAGTCAGTTAAGATTTCGGTCAATATGCATAACTACTATTATAGACACATAAATCTGCATAAATATTTATATACATATTCACACATTTTTGCTTATGTATTTAGCAATAGGAATTTAGAAACCTTATTGCATTTTGCATATCTGTAATAATACTTTAATTAAATAGAACCGTTTAGTTAAATATTACCAATCATACATCAGGTAACTCCAGATTGCATAATATTTTAAAATAGAAATACCTAAGTCAGATCTGCCATTTAGTGTAACCTTGAGTAACAATAGGTGACAGATGTTATGCATCCAGATCAAAATTTTTGTTGATGAAAACCATAAGATAAAAAGAAGTATAAAATATATTTAAGGGTCATCCCAAAAAAAAAACAAGAGAATTTTGTAATAAAAAATTGTGTATTTATTTTTAGGTGTTACAGATAGAATTTCCTTCAAAGTTCTGTCCATTTGATGCATTGCATGGGTCTAAATTGGTTTTCCAATTTTTGAAGCAGTTCTGAAATTCTTACAAAGTGATGCCTTTTAATGCTTCCATCAATTTTTCAAGAATGCAAAATGTTCTCCTTTGAGGCATTTTTTGATTCAGGAGAATAAAAAAAAGCCACACAGAGTGGGATCGGGTAAATATGGTGCATGGATAGCTGACAAATGCTATTATTGGTTAAAAATTGTTTCATACTCTAGCTTTTATGCTGTGGTGTGCTGTCTGATGAAGTTGCTATTCTAACCAGAATGTTGTTGTTTCACGACATCGTACAAATGTTTGAGAACTTGTACGTAAAATGCCTAATCATTACAAATGAATTCTGAGTGAACAATGCCATTTGCATAAAAAAATACACTTCACTCACTGTGCTTTTTTGGAAAATTAACCACTCATACACTTGTGTTTTCTTCAGAAAAGCTTGTTTGTGAGGTGTTTCCATTGCCATTTTATCATAACAGAAAACAGAAATTCACTTTGTTTCAACTTTTCAGTCATCATAAAAATCAATCAATAAATAAGGCATACTTATTTTAAAAACTTACTACAGGCATCATAATTTCATTTGATTATGCCAGTAGCAGAATGTTGCAGAAGGTCTCCACAATAGATATCTAGCAATGGAAGTATGTACTACAATGCGCTCATCCTCCAGAGAATTATTCCAGTTTGGGGGTATCCCCTTGCAGATAGAACTTTGGTTAGGATTTTAGGCACTATCATTTGGCATCTATTCATTAATCAAGACTTATACTAAATAATGGAATGTGAATAAGAAAATATGACTTCTATTTGTTATCTAACATTAACATTTCAAAATGAATCTTATTAAATTAGGAATATAATCTTCTATTAGACTATACTTACATTTTTAGAGTCATATCAGTTTTTAAAAAATGGTGATATAGCTAATTATGACAAAAATCAATGTTTCTGTGAGGTGTATTTCTGAAAAATTAAAATAAAATTTAATTTATTACACTGCATGTGGATTTTCATGTTTGGTCAGGCTCAAAGCACTTCACCAATGGGAGCTCCAAATCACCAAAATAATTAATAAAATTTATATGTAAATGAAAGTGTTTAGATTTTCAAATCACTTCCATTGTTAAAAACACATTTTGATTGCAAATATTTTGTATTTAAATATCTTGTCAAGCATTGGTGGCCTAGTGGTTAGCATAGCTGCGTTCTAAGAAGCCAGCCCAGGTTCACTTCCCGATCAATGCATTTGAATTACTTTATTACTAGGCCTTATGACTATTGTTCAAAATGTACTAAATATTATATATTGAATTATTGTGCCAAACAGAACAGATGGATGCCATTTTGTCACCATAATTATTAAAATTTATATATAAATGAAAATAGTTAGATTTCTGAATCACTTTTATTTAAAATTACCATTTAAAAATAAACTTATTTAAAATTATTGTCTCATAATAATTACAATAATTCTGAAGTAGGCATATAGCAGATAATTATAATTAGCAGTTACATCACAGAAGTAATTGTATAAATTATTTGATATAGCATAGTGGTTAAAGCATCTGCACCTGCAGTATAAAGTGTTGGGATCAACTCTGATAGTACCTTAAAATTTTTCTTTATTTTTAAAACTGATATATATTAATACCAATATTTTTTTACATTTCACTAATGTGTTTTTTCTTGAATATAGACTTGTAGGTTTGTTATCTATCTAAAAACTCATAACTGATTTATATATATTATCCAAATATATCTAAATATTATTTTTTTAATTTTGGATTTGCCATCTGCTTTAGCTGCATGATAGCTCAAATTTAAGGAAGATAAAATTAGTAAAAAAAAAACAACAATTTTTTAAAAAGTATTGCATCAAAATATTTACCTCTTAACAAATTTGATTACATTGATATTTTAATGACTCTTCTAAATGTCATTCTATTGAAAAAGTGCTAAAACAAAATCAAGTATTTTTTTTAATTGCACAATATAATCTAACATTAAAATGAAGTACAAATATATTTTAATGGCTGTTAAAAAATTATTGAATAAACAATGTAAGTATAAAAATTTAAAGCATCGGATTACATAAATAATAAAGTATAGTTATTAATAGTAAAATAACAAGCACATAAAAAATAAATAATAGTGTAAATATTTTATTATTAAATGAATATAACATTGGTAATAGAAAACATGAATAAGTTTATGCTTGAGAGTTTATGAATGGGTTTTCAAACAAACTGGAACTATTTGTAATAAATTGTTTATATGCCTGTTAAAGTTGACCTAAGTATTGATAAAGTATTCTAAGAATTACTTCATCCTTGTTACACTTATTGTACTTCAGAAAAGATAATGGAAACAAGTCATTATATGAGGAAAAGAAATGAACTCTTTTTTTCTCGCTAAGTAGGACAGAGCTAGCAGTGGAGCATGTTGCATCCCTGATAATCACCCCTTAGCTATAAATAATATTTTTAGTAAGTAGGTAAGTAAACTAGAATTTCTTATATAACATCAGAGTGACTTGAAAAGGAGAGGGAGCAATACAATATTTTCATGTGTATTAGTGTGTGTGTGTGTGAAGGAGATATTTTAAATATAATAAAGAACATTTTATATACTTAAAAAATTATCTTATTTGCTGACTTTTTTTATCTGTATGAGCAATTTTGTAGGATTGTCCAAAAAATAATATAAAAATTTTTGAAAGAAAAAAATTCTAAAAAATCAAAATTTCAAATTCAATAAATTTCCATTTACATTGCTAAGTAATTATTTTTGTTTTAAGATATTATTTAATTATTGTTTCAAAAATTATTTTTTTAAACATTAATTTGTTTTATTTTAATCTTCAGGTTTATTTTATAAAAATAAATGGATAAAATATGTAAGGTATTTACTAAATATGTTAAATGACTAAAGCTGTATTTTAAATTTTTTGTGAAATTACTCTTTTAATTTATAAATTTTATTTCATGGTAAGGGGATAATGCATTAAAATGTATGTTGCACATAATTGATATATGATAATGTTGTTTTAGGTCATTTGACTTTATTAATATGTTTAGTGTGATTAAATTGAAATAGGTTAAAGTTATATGCTAATGGCTTTTGATTAATATTCCTTTTTTCTCTTTTCATTTGTCCACAGCTAAAAAGGTTTTATTATTTAATTTTTAAATAAAGGTGAGCATGCCTTTGGGGTGGAACATCAGAATCATAACTCTCTTATGATTTTGGTGTTCCACACTGAAAGAGTGCTTAGTGGTAACTGAAAAGTAAATAATAAAATCTTTTCAATTGCAGGTGTTAAAAACATTTTGCTAATGGATTAAGCCTGCAGCCAAATTATTTTGTGTCCTGGAAAAAAAACAACTACTTGTGCACACACACACACTCAAATTCTCCAACTCTGATTTTTAAAAACAAAAAATACTTTGGAAAACAATGAAGAGCCCAAAATTATTTTTCATAGAAAAACATTTATTTTGTATTAGTCTATGACCTTTAACTTTACCCTTTTGTTATCATGGCAGCTACCACTCTCATTGACCTTTGTATTCTTGGCAGTTGTTCTTTTCATTTAGCTCTGACTCCTAGGTAACTGCCTATTTTGTTTAATAGTAATGTTGCTCTGGTTACCATATTTGTAAATTGCATTTAAAGTGTCATATTATTGCTGCTTGAATTTTTGCAACTAATAAAGTTTTAGTTTGCTACTAATATCAAAAGATCCTTTTATTTTTTTTATTGCCTAAAAGGTATAAGAACAAATTTTCCAATACAGTAAATCCAATATTTTTTCAGTAGTGTTGAAGAAGCATAAAACAAGGATAATTAAAGTTAGCACTTCTTCTCTGATGACATTTTATTGTTATATAAAAGAGGAATATAGTGATATTACCTTCAAGTCATATCTTCAAAAATTAATAAGATTATCCAGTGCAGAGGATATGAGAAATTTTATAAAAAAAAAATAGATAAAGCAAAATAGCTTAAATGCTGGGTACTATCAAGTGCCAAATAAAATTGATCACTACTATCAGCCACCAATCTGTTTTGATCATTTCTAACAGTTTCCAGTCCATCTTGATCATTCCATTCAGATTAACTTAAGGATATGACCATCCAACCTTCTGATAAGTGAGGAGAACCAGAATATATGAGTATAAATAGATTTTAAAAAAAGATTTCATAGTCATCATATAAAAGGCAAAATGATGAAATTTGCAAAAGATATTAATATAAATTACCATCATGTATTGTTTACTACAGGAATAAAAGAGCAGAACTCAGCAGATGAAGTTCTGTGGATTATAGTTTGATTATATCACTTCTGACACTACTAAATCCACTATAGTCACCAAAAAGGTCAATTTCACTAATGGTTTATCTTTGATTTTTGATTTTATTTTGTTGATGTGATTAATTTACAATTCATTCAGACTGATTGCATATCCCAATTTTTATATATGTAAATTGAAGTGATGGAAAAAGGGATAATTCTTAATTAAAAATCATTCAATTAATTTTCAAACTTCCCAGCACTGTTCTTGAAACTAATCCCAATGACCTTATAATTAAGTACCAATAATATGATCATCACATTATGATATCATCATGCTAAGAGCTATTTCTTTGCAAGAGGCAAACAGATCAATATTTTTTTGAGACTGATATCTGTGATATAGGCTAAAAATAGTTATATAGTAATATTTTCAATATATCTAAAACTTCTTTCACTCTTACTAAATTGTTTCTATAAAAACATATTCTCAAAAATTATTGACTACATTAAATACAATGCTTAGCATCCTATAAGAATGAACTTTCATTGTTTTGATCATCAGTTTTCCATAAAGTGATGATACTGCTGTCATTGCTTGTGGTTTATCTTCATTTTCTTGCAACTTTTTGCAACATTAGTTTGTTGATTTTGCATTCTTTTAATGGCAAAAATTGCAACTAACACACATATTGATTTATTAGTTTTAAAAAAGTCTGAAAATGTCAGTATTGTACAGAAAGTTGAATCCTTCCATACATAATTTAACTGCAAATATTCCTATTGGCCAAGTGAATTAAAGTTCTAATCTTTTGATTTGTCAATTACAGAATCAGCAGTAAAATATGTTTTTTGTTTAAAATTATACTTGTTTTAGTTTAGTTTTTAAAAATCAAATTAATAATTTGTTATATTATTGAAGTAAATAAAATTTTCTCAAAAATAAATTTCTATTTATAATTGATAAAAATAATCTATAGCAGACAACATAAAATGTACTTTTCTCAACCTATTACAAAATGCAGTCTATATCATTGACTTCTTTATCAATTTACTTTCATGTAAAAGTAAATAATTTTTACTAAAATCTGAACTATTCTTCTAAAATAATTATATTTTCACACATATTTTATAAAAATAATAATAAATACATAAAAAAATATATGATAACATACATTTTCATTTTGAAAATCAAAACAAAGAACTTAGAAATGTAAAAAAAAAAGAACTTAGAACTGTCAAAATCATTGATAAGCATTCCCTTGTGTAGAGAATGAGAAACAATGAATCACCACCTTAGAATACAGGCCTTATCTCATTGCTATAACTTTAGACTTAAATATTATTGATTTATTAGTTGTAAAATAATTATAAAGGTGACAGCATCATATGGTATATTTTTCTTGATAAATGATAAAAATATTGTAAAAATTAGTGGTTTGAGAATGAGTTAAAGTCACATATGAAAATTTTCAGTGAATACAGAGAAAAGATTAATACAAATGTGTCATCAATACTGTTTATTTGTAGATTTTTTATTCTCAGACTTTGTGAACTTTGTGAGAATACTTGCATTTTTCTTTTGTATGACTTGGGAAAATGTATATATGTATTATACATTATTAAATATTTGTGATTATTTTTGCAAAATATATGTAAAATATTTATTCAACATAAATATTTGATTTTGAGAGGAAAAGTGAAGAAAAACATAATGATGGTTTTAAAACAAGGCAGCAATTGATTAAAAAAGGAATTCTTACACAAACACTGTAGTAGTTTCATATTTGTTCTGCTCTTAAGTCAATTAGGAACTTTATTGTTGCTATTGTTTCTCTGGATTTTAGGGATGCTTTTTCTGTTTGTAATACTCTCGCTCTTTCTGTTTGTAATACTCTCAAAAAGGGATCTTTTGTGGCAACCAGATTATCGATCGTTTTTACATTTTCTTTATGGTTGATGCATTGCAGGCTCATCTTTGGTCATTCTCTGGACTTGGCTTTAACTGTCGTTATCAAGATCCTTGACAGGATCAAGCAGCGAGACTCTGTGATTTCACCTGTGTCTCTTCATGATGATACTTGGGTAAAGGTTTTGTTTTCTTCTTAGTCATTTTCAAGTACCTTTTTTTATATAACAAGTATAAAACTAAATGTTATGTAATTTTTTACAAAGTTTAACTGTATATTACTATGTTTAATAAATTTATTTTAAAACAACAGCACTGTAGCAGTTATTTATTGTCATTTTAAAATAATTGTAAGTGGACATTTAAATTTTAAAAGAGAATTGCATTGCTTTATGATTAAGATGATTTAAGAATAGTTTTTTTTTTGGATTTTAGAAATGGAATTCAAATAAATATTTTTATTAGCGAAACAGCAATCATCCATTTTAAAAAAAACTATTGTTCTAATTACTTTCATGTTCTTTTTTCTATACTGGTAAAGTTGAATTCATTTTTAAGAATATCTTTTGTTTGTAAACTTATATATAAATACAATTCTACACCTTACTTCAAACACTTTTTAACAATTTTTTTATTATGTATATATACATACACAATCTGGAGTTTTGATTGTCATGCTGTCTTCTTCAGAGCTATGATAAAATGACAAATAAAATAAAACAAATAACTATAAAAATAACACAATAAAAATGTAATCAATAAAAAATATATATAACAAAATATAAAAAATAAAATAATCCAGATAATTTAAAATAAAATATACAACATGAAATTGAAATATAAAAAAAGTGTTTGAAGTAAGATGTAGCAATTATATATATATTAAATATTACAGCAAAATAAAGGAAGTGGGAGATTTAGTGACATTTTTGTATTTCTACTAAAATGTATATTTATTGATATACAATACAGAATAAATTATAATCTTAAAATGAAATGTTGCAATATAACATAAACAGCTTTTAAAAAATGATATTAGACTAAAAAAAAAAGTTAATGATTTATCATTTGGAAAACTATGTGATATTTAACCATTAGACTAGGTTTAATTTCAATCCAGGAAGTTTTACCTCTCAAATTTGATGGTTCACCATTAATACTAAACTATACAAAATATTTTGTGTTTACTTATCACAAATTCAATCTCACATTATTGACATTACAGACAGATATGCTACTTTTGGCACTATGAGAAATTTAATAAAATAATTAAGTATCTAGTCCTTATTTAGCACTAAACTCTTTTCATATACTAATGAAATACTCTGATAAACTTTAGCTGAGTCAAGCCACTATGAAAAGACATAACCATATAGAAATATTCTAACTCAATAGCACTGAGTTAACTTTCAGTGAATTCTCACCAGAATTATAATGCAATTAGTTAATTAATTTGGCACTATGATTCTGGTGAGAATTTTCTGAAAATTAATACATTGCTATTAATGTAATGGTCAGATTCATATGCTTCCTTAACATAGTGCAGAATTTGACTACCAGACAGAAGAACAGCACTATAGGTAAGGAAGTTACCAGCAGTACTGAGTTTGAACATAGTTTATCGGTTCCACAATACACACTATGAAACAATGCATCTGATGCTACATTAGCAAACATTTCTTTAGGCATGGGGATTAGGAGATACAAGAGACTCATTTACTTTATTTTTGAGTTAGCCATTTAATAACAATAAATCTAGACATTTATATATATTTAAATAATCGAGGAGATACTATTCTGAATGTGTGTCGAACAAATAAACATATGATGGCAGACGTATGATTTGAAATTATTTTAATGAATATATAAATTCTAGTAGTGGTATTATTATCCTGATACCCTTTATATTTACAAAATGAAGTATTTAGTTACTTGAATGCTTGGGATAAGTGTCTAAGATCATGCCGCCGAGAATTTAATATCTTTTGTAATGCGAGAGTTTAAATCAGAAAATAATAATCGCGGTTGCGGACATATAAATTTATTCAAGTAAATAATAGATTTATCTTACAGAAATAATTAATTATGGTCAGACATTGATCTGAGAGTGAATGGAAAGATAGTCATACTTGAAATACTAAAATGAATTACATAGAAACATGTTGTACATTTAGAGATGTGATGAGAAGGTGGCAGTACGTTGAAACTGTGGAGCCAGTGGATAATATTTAAAATGATGGGCTGGCATTTGCCATAGGCCCAACAGGTAAAGTGGTCATATTTAGCATCATCAGGTGTAAGGGACCATGCCGCAATTACTCCCTGACTGCATGACAGGTGTCAAGTCCTACGGGAACATTTCTTATGTCCACTTATATAAGACAATGAGGATACAGTATTCACTGTTGATCTGCAATATCAAAGGCTCAAAGATGAATTATTGCATCTTTAAACTGTCACATATCTATCTAACATAAGTATCAAATTGGACTTACTTTTAAAATTACATTTGAAATTTATGACTCGGTCTCCCAATACCAATTTTTAATAAATTAACTTATTTTGCCCTCAAATAAATGTAATTAGTGGATTTGTTGCATTAACAATTTTTTTTAAAGATTTAATGTAAATTAAACAAACCATTTTAATATTATATAAATAAATGTGATAAATGTATAAAGGCCATTGTTTTTGTATAATGGTTTATTAATGGTGGAATTACTTCTTAGCCAGCCTGAATGGCTGTCATTCCTGGCCTTTGGAAAGGCTGTCACTTTTTTTAATTGGTTGCTTTAACAAAATTTTTAAAAGACAATGTAAATTAAACAAAAGACTTTAATATTATATAAATAAATGTGAGAAATATACCCATCCTGAGAGGTCGTCATTTTACTATGGTTTATTAATAGCAGAATTACTTTTTGTAATAGTTTTTTAAATTGGTTCCTTAACAAACTTTTTTTGCTTTGCAGACTTGCTTTAAATAAAATGCTTGTAATCAAATTAAACCACTAAATTAAAATTAACAATTTTAAATATACCTGTTATATTTGATATGTAAATTTGACAGCATACAGACAATTATTAATGGTGGCTTCATAATAATTTTACACATTGGTAGTCAACCTGGTCCCTATCACCCTCTAGTGGGCATTCCAGCCTTCATGGTGGGCGGTAGGGATTTTATCTGACACTGTAGCACTTTCTTTTTTTTAAATTTTAATTGACTTTTTATGCTTTAGCTTGCTGTAACTCTGCTTTATAAATTTTATAAAATAAAGTTATTTCCCTACTTTATGAATCACCATTACTGTGGAACCAGTAGACGGTTAGAAAATTTTACTACTAACAGAGATACAAAAGTGGGCGGTAGATATAAAAAGGTTGATTACCCCTGATTTAACACATGACAACCTTGCAGACAAACATTTACAGGAAATGCATGACAGTCTTGTGGACAAACATTCACATGGATTATAGATATATATTTGATACATTTCTTAATATTATGAACTTGTTTTATATTTCTCATTGTTAATCTCCATGTTATATAATCTTAATTTTCTGTGCTTTCTTTTTTATATATGATTTATTACCTTCACTATCACTTTGTTGCTCACTTTTAAATACAATATTACTTCTTTTTTTTTTTTTTTGGACTTTTTAAGGAATTTTCTTTTTTAATTCTGTTTTGGTTGAACTTGCAGTCTTCATCAGAGATATGTTCTTAAAAAGTGTATCATATTAAACTAATCAAACTAAACTATGCAAGCTAGTATACAGTCTATCCATGTTTGTTTATTATGCCTGGCATGGTTAAGTGCAGCAGTGGAGTGTCTAATTCTGGAGAGTAAGGATCTTCAGTGCCAGCGTTTTTGGTGTCCTAACCTCTTATGGATTCTTAAACAATAAGACCATTCGATTATGATCATAGTGATACAATGAAGTATGCATTGTATTAGCACTGTATATATTCCTACGCATACAATGTTTATATATGTTGTTAGAACAGTTACATGTGATTGATTTTATTACAAGTTCCTTATTTTACTTTCTCAAGCACATGCATATAAAATGCGATAGTAGGGACCTCTACAGATCTTAAACCACAAGCTTACAGCCTTAAAGAATATTAATTACGTAATCAATGTGCGTTTAAATAAATTTATAATTAGAACTTTATTTTACTTTCCGAACTTTTTTTTAATAACTGCTTTATTACTGTTAAAGTGTTTTCTTATCTCTTTTATTAAAACCTACTTTTTTATTTATTTTGTAAAGCTAATGTAATTCTTCATCAGTTTTGTAATTTAAGATTTTTATTTGATTACACTCCAATTTCTCAACTAAAAGCAAGAAATTGTTATTGTGCTAATTGATTCGAGCCGAAGCATTATCTGTCAACTTATACAACTAGAACGATATTTCTAAAAATAAACAAACATAGATGTTTCATTACATTTAATTAACTTGAACTAATAGAAGCATTTAATGGTTCACTAGAAACCGTGGCTATTCAAAATCATTTGAAAATTATATTGAATGAAACAAAAAAAATATATATATATAAAAAAAATATATATATAAAAAACTATTGAATATTCAGGTTTTAGTTTGCTTGAGGAAATAGTATTGAATTTATTATATTATATTGTATGTATTTGAAAATTTAATTTTACGTAAGCATTATTTAATTTTTTTTGTTTGTTAGTTCCTACTTAATATATATATATCGCGTATATTAGTAAATTTAAAAGTTAAAAGGATACACATTTCATTTAAAATTTTTTATAATAAATGAAAAATCTACTATCTGTTTATATCTTAGGTTTTCCAGGATGTCGCCGATCTGCTTGGATAGGTTGTCATTTATAATGGGAATAGTGCGTTGTACGATTTATTATATACAGTCCTAGAATAAAAGACTGGAGAGATAAAAGTCATTGGATTAAAGCTCAATTCTGTCATTTCCGATGCTCAAACGTCTCATGACACTGCCAACCAAGAACCATTTAATTTAGTTTCATATTATGAGAATAGTTTTTAAATGAAACAGTCTTGGCCTAAACGTGATTCAAAAATTATTTGAATCTACATCAGATTCAAGTATATATTTATGATATCTTTGGTCATGTGGTTATGATTCCATCCTTCCACAAGGTGTTAAAAGTGGATAAAAACCAATCTCTACATTGTGTGAGAATGGTATAGTGAAAATTACACTATAAATATTATTCAATATTGGATAATTACTAGTCCAATGAATGCCTAATAAAAATTATTACTACATATTTGTAATATCAAAAAATTAGGGGCAAAAGCTATGAAAAAAATCACATGAATAAATAGGGAATAAATCTTAATAACCTTAATTCTCTTCCTATCATTTTCCAAAGTTGGAAAGCTTTTGGAAAGTAAAGTAATAATAATAAGTTTTGAGCAAATCTAAAATTATTTATTTATTAGTATTATTCAAAACTGAAACAAGCAACAACAAAAAAATTATAGAATATGAATATAAGCCATTAAATAATGGTATGAACTAAATTGCACTCACTTAGTCTTTTCATAAGAGAAAGAGAACCATGGGAAAAGGTGATGAAGAATTCATCATACATCTACTGTTTATGTTATTGATAATGATGAATTATTAAATACACCTGGGTCTCTTTTTACGCGGACTTATTTAACACAATTTTGAAGTTACGCGATTCTTGTTTCACCGGAAGTCAAACTCCGATGATGCGCTATTACTTTAAATAATAAATTTCGCACACTTACATTATATTGAAAGTAATAGCACATTATTGGAATTCGACTTTCATCTTAGTAATTTCAATATTTTTAGTGCTTTATAATAGTAAGATTTTATGTAATAATGAAATTAAAATCATGATTTCCACATTTTATGTATACACACATTAAATTTTACAAGATTATAATGTAAATTTGTTCAAACATTGTGCGTGTTAATTTTGCATTTTAAATCACATTCTGTTTTTGCTTTTTAAAAAAGAACGTAATCAATTATTAATCATTTAGTGTCCACAAGTTTATTTTTAAAAGGTGAGTAATAGCAGTGGGCACAATTAAATTTGACAATTAAAAATTAAAATCTGATTTTTAATTGTAATTAACAATTTAAAAATTACTTACAGCGACTTGAAATTAATGTGATGTAAAATGAAATTTGATTTTTAAACAGAATTGAAAATTAAAGTCAAAAATAAGAATTTAATTTTTAGTTGTTAGTTTTAATTAAATTTTTCCCAGCAGTGGTGAATAAATGTCTTTTTATTATCATAGGTCTAAGTTCATAAACAATTAATAAAATCATCGTCTCAAAGATTAATTATGCTGTCAACAGAAAACTATTAACACAACATGAGAGTGCAAACGAACGTGTTTTTCGGAAAATAGGATAATAATTAAAATGTGTATAAAAATGCAAATTACTGTACTGTAAATTATGCATAAGAATATATTATTTTGAATAAAATTAAATATTATAGTTAAAAAAAATTTGTCTTGTATCAATTTTTTTCAAATTTGAAATTTTTTATTAATCATATTTTATTTCCTTATTTTTTTTTTTTTCGCAAATTTTAAAGTAATTTTACGTTGGTGCTTTGCTTTTACATGAATTTTGAAAAATTACAGACCGCATCCTTTCAATGTAAGTTACGTCTATTTTTGCACGATTTCATTTGCACATGTTTTTTGAGGAACCTATCGCGTAAAACGAGACCCAGGTGTATTAAATTACTTACTAAACAATTTTCTTGATTTTGATCGAGATTCTTGTATTTGTTAAAAGCAAAGTAGTATATAAATTTTTCAAGTCAAGTAATTCAAAAATTGCAAGACAAGAATTTCAAATACAATATTCAATCATGTATTCAACCTAGATTTGAATCAAAAACAATTCTCTAATGTTTTTGACTTAAATAATAAATAAAAATTAATAATTATCAAAGTTAAACTTTCTTTTTAATTTACATATATAAAAATAATATTCCATGTAATTGTCTAAAAGTTTGTAAATGAATAAATGTTAAAATTTATAAACATAAAATTAAAAATAACTTTAATTTAGTATTATATCTTCATGAGCATGATATGGGTTATAAAATGTTTGATCAAGCAAAGATGGTCTTCTTTGAAAATAATGAGATGAGAAGAAGAGCCAAAGAGATCCTTTTGATTAATAACTATGATTCTGAAACTATCAATCTAATGAAAATTTCACCTAACATAAAAAATAATTGGATAATTAATTTTAATTGTCTGCACTTATATTTATATGTGACAAGGCCCATATGATTAGGTCAAATCATGGTTATGAGTTTAGTTTTTAATTGATTGGTTAGTATTGTTAGTGTTAATTTTATGTTTCTTACTGTACTATATATACAATAAAGAATATTATATATAGAGCTCGCAAATAAGCTCTTAACAAGCTTTTTGCGAGCTCCTTATATAACATTTGTAATACAAGCTTGTTAACTTAAGTCATGTGACATCTGACTTGATTTTTTTTTAATAATAAAGAATAGATATAAAGAGATTAAATCTACATAAACAGAGATAAGTTTGTCTTTTGATGTTCCCAGAAAACTATTAATTACTTTTAACTGACAATTCTCCTGAGGCTAAACAATAACATCAATAATGATAATAAATGTTTAAAAATCATCTAAAAAAGTAAAGATGAGTATTTTCAGAAATAAAAGGGTCTGTAATTTTATTTCAGAAGCAGTAAACAGCTGAAATCTTGTTCTGATTTCAGATATTAATGCCTTTTTTAATTTTTGTTCTCCATGCCCCAAGAGCTGTTTACCTTAAATTCAATGAATTTAATGTCTCAGATTCAATTCTTACTGTTCAAGTTACAACACCTGAAACAGAAAAGAAAAGTACCATTCAAAATATTATGTTGTATATTATTATCTGCTGAATGTCTATGAAAGGATTAAATAAAGTTTGCATTTTTCTAAAGATAGTTAACTATTAATTTTAGCTGATGGAAATAATATAAAATTAAAAGTGAAATGTGCTAATTAGTATATATATATATTGAATGTTTTATGTGTGATTTGATTAAAGAATATTTATAATCATAGAATTAAACTTGGTTGGAGTGCTTTTGGTAGAAATAACTTGATAGTAAAAGGAAATATGCCTATGTGTTTGAAAAGGAAGATTTTTAATAAATGTGTTTTACCAATTCTTATTTATAGATCTGAGACTTGGATACTTAAGAGAACAGCAGTGCAGAGACTTCAGACCACTCAAAGAAGTATGGAGAGATGCATGTTGGGAGTAACAAGAAGAGATCAAACACACAATGTATGGGTAAGAGAACAAACAGGTGTTACTAACATCATTGAAAGAATTAAAAAACTGAAGTGGAGTTGGGCTGGACATATTGCTAGAAGAAATGATAATAGATGGACAATTAAAATCTTAAACTGGATTCCAAGAGATTGTAAAAGATCCAGAAAGAGACCACATGTGAGATGGATGGATAAAATAAGAAAGTGTGCAGGGGTGATGTGGAGAAGAGAGGCTAGAGATCTGAGAAGCTGGATTAAATTTGGAGAGACCTTCATCCTGTAGTGAATTGATAATGGTTGTCAATGATCAAATAACTTTATTCCTTGGGAGTTCATAAAAACTTTAATGCCAGAATTGGAACTGAATGCTAATGTTCCAGAATCAGAATACGCTATCATTGCACCATGTAGGGTAGTTGATTTAATAATACAAAAGCCTTTAGATTTTTTTTCCAAGTAGTTGGTGAGTAGCTAACTCAATAATCATTCATTATTTTCTAGCTAATCTTAGCTAGATGGTTAGTCAGATTATTATTATTATTATTATTTTCATGTGTCATAGCATCGGCCGGGAAGCGAACCCACTAAACCAGGACAACTGCTTATAAGGCAGTCGTGCTGACCTCTCGACCACCAATGCTTGATTATTGTTGATGAATGATACAACCTTCACAACTGGAGGAAGAATTGTTATATTATACAGATGTTGACTCTATGGTTATCTTCAACTGTTTTACAAAATAAGGAGGAAAAAGACAATATTTAATGTATCATGCAGTTTTTATCTCTTCTTCTGGTTGTTTTTTACAATTTTTTTTCATAAATACTAATTAATATTTTCATATATATATATATATTAATTCTAATATTGGAATTCATAGTATTATTATGATTTGAGAAAGAGAAAGCACTGAGAAAAGTATTTGTCAGTGTACTGAAACATCAGCTATTTAGTTATTATATTTTTATTGCACAGAAGTTCCTGAAAATAATACTATGAATTCATATCTATATATAAAACAAAATACACTAGAATAACTACAAAATTAAAGATGCCCAATCAATTTTTCCCATTCATCTACATTCCCATATCTCAAAGGTATCCAATCTATTCTTAATTTTCTTATTCAGTACCATAACTTACAAACATTCAACAATGCACTCCACATACAGACTTTACCAATCTCTTTCACAATTCTTTTTTGAAAGGTACACAGAATATTTTCTTTTTTTTAAAGTAAACACCATCTTTGCCAATAATAATAATAATAATAATAATAATATTATTATTATTATTATTATTATTATTATTATTATTATTATTATTATTATTATTATTATTATTATTATTATTATTATTATTATGATGATGATGATGATGATGATGATGATGATGATGATGATGATGATGATGTTTCAAAGCAAAACTTTATTGAGTCTAAAAAGTTGCAGAGTCACATCTAGTAATATATTGATTTGTCACAAATGAAAAACAAATTACAACTTTTCTGCATACTTTTTTTTTCTTCTTGTTTTTAAATTTGGTCTTCTATTTAGTTCAGTTTGTGCTTGCATCTTTTTGAAGTTGGAAAAAATGCTGATGTTGAAAATGTCATCATCTATCTTATTGACCTTTATATTTCATAGACTGGATCTTTGTTTCAAGTGTGACCATGTGGCTGCGAACATATCTGGTTGAGCTAGGATGCTGTCTCTTTTTCTGAACAGTTCTAGTTTTATTGAATATATTGCTGGGTGGCATTGAGGGTTATTGGCAAGTGCAAAAGTGCATCTGGTACACCAGTATTCATAAAGGCTGTATGTTGCTGCACGAATAGCGGGGCTGTTGCCTTTTTTAAACGTATTTATTATTTCATCAATTGAAATGATAGCCTTTCTGTATGTGGTAAACATCTGTGCGATGTATTGTTTCTAGGGCACTGCAGGAATGAAGAAAATGATCTTGTGTCTCTTCTTCTCTATGACATAGCCCACACATGGGGTCTAATGAAATGGGTTGTGGGTAGAGCATTGAGATTAAGCTTAAGTAGAAAATCAAATAATTTTAGTTATAATGACCATTTTCTGAACTGTTGCAGTAGTTGCCTGTTGTCTATTCCAAGAACTGATGGATGTAGATTAGGTGTCTGGTTTGGATATAGTATATTATAAATGTCCAAGTATGTATACTTGTTGTCATTATTGAGTGATATTTTGTTGTATATTGGCTTGAGTTCTTCAATCAGTGTGAATAGATATCCATATGAAGGGGGTGGTCTGTCTGTGGGTATTATACTGATTACACACTCCAGGTCTGGAAATCTTTTATGATTGCTGTTATTAGATTTACTGATTTCTGTGTGTAAAAAACATTGATTGTATGGAGTCCAAGTCCATTGCTATGTGGTGGTCTGCTCAGATTTTTTAAAGAGATTGCCACTGTCTTTCTCTTCCATATTAGTTTGTTATAGATTGACGAGATTTTAGATATGAATGTTTTTGCAAATTTTATTATAGGTGTGTAGTATGTAATTTTTGTAATTATAAGTTGATTAAATAGTGCTACCTTTGCGTATATTGACAGGAATGACTTTTTAAGTGAGGCTGTGATTTTTTTCAGCATCTTTTTTTAATTTATTTTGAATTTTTTGCCTCATTCCATTGGTTCCAAGGTAGAATGGGAAACCAAGGAAAGCAGATGGTTTACCATTAAACATCTCTGTACAGTGCTTGCCTGTGTATATTGACCATGCAGCAGTTTTATTTGTGTTAATTTTTAAATTAAAATTTGAGGTATAATTCTTGATTATCTCTTGTAATATGGGGAGGTTCTTTTTAGAGGGGAGGAAAATGGTTACATCATTCATATAGGCTATGCATGATATGTTTAAAGCAGTGTTTGGAATTTGAATGCCTTTTATTTTTTTCTGTATCTCTATTAATAGAGGATTTATGTATATTGTAAAGAGCAAGGCACTTAGGGGGGATCCTTGTGGGATGGATTGACTCGGTCTGAAGGCTGGTGATTTTTTCCCATTCAATGTGATGTGAATTTCACAGCTGAGTAGCAGATTGGCTATTATATATAGTAGGGATGGAGGTGTTGTTTTTTTTCAGCACGTCTAATAATTTGGCTATAGGCACTGAGTCAAAAGCTGCCTCAAGGTCTAGTTGAACTATAATTGGTGCATATTTCTTTCTTTTTTTTACTACTTCGATAATTGTTTTGTACATTAAGGCACCCTGACCAATAGATGATCCTTTTTTGGCATATTGTGCTGATGATAACACAGGGAGTATGTGTTTCTATTTTTCCCTTTATCCCTCTTTCAAGAATTTTTATTCCTAAATGTCCCATTGAAATTGGTCGTAGATTAGATAAAGATGATATTACTGTTGGTTTTTTGTTAAATGGAACCATTGCAATTGGGTATAGACTTTGTATGTTGTAAATTTTTGGGATATGTAATTGGCTAGATCACACAGGTATTTTGCTGTGAAGTGACTAAGAACACAAATTTGGGAATTCCTTGTGGTCCTGGGTGACATGTGTTTGTTATTGTTGTAAGTTGAAATACAATGTCAGTTGTTGTTATTGGTGTGTCTGTTTTAGGGTCTTCAAATATGTCTTCATTTGGTATTACCCTCTGTTTTTGCAGTTTTTTTTAAAGTGTTGATATATTGGGTTTATCATGTTATGTCCAGCTGTTATAGAGCCATCTATTTCAAGTGCCATAGGCACTCTGACTGTGGATAAGTATCCCAATGCCCACCATATGTATGCTCTGCTCCAAATATGTTGTTGTATAAGGCATATTTTTTTCTTTTTTATTGCTACATATTGCTTTAGTGTATTGCATGTATTGTTGTACATTTCTGTAAGTTTTTTAATTTGTGTTTGATTATCTGTAGTTGGTCTGGAAATGGTTATTCTTTTATGTAGTTCATCTGCCAAAGCTAATAATGTGGTGGAGGATGTTGAATTGCAAGTAATATGATTGATGCTGAAAGAAAGTATATTGGTGAATGCTATATACTTTTGTACTGAATCGAGTGACATGTTTTGAAGTTTTTGGAGCATTATATATGTTTCTGAATATAAGAATTCAGTTGTTTGTGCTGGAAGAAGTATTCGCATAGTCTTTTGGAGGGCTATTGTTGTATTCTGTATTTTTGTTAGGTCGAGGGTGATGAACTGGGCAGCATGATCTGAGATTATAGATGGACAGAGTTCAAAATTAAAATAATGATGTAACATTGGTGAGTAGAAACACAAATCAATAAGTGGCTTATATCTATTGTTATTAAAAGATATTGAGTTTGATGGGAGAAAACCTTCAGCACTCATAAGTGGGATTGTTATTTGATGGATCCATTTGGTGACAAAGTTTGGTAGGTCATGTTGAAATCTCCCAGGAGTATTATGGGATTTGGTGTTGCTGTAAGCATTGAATTTATTTTTGCTATTATGCTGGAGATGATGACAGGGCCTGGTGGTATATATACAAATACTAGGTTAAGTGTGATATTTTTATATGATGGAGTGTTAATATGATGAGATTAGAGTCAATATATATAATTTTAAAAAAATCAAAAGGGCAGTTGTGGGATATAATTATGCCTGTGCCACCTGATGGTGATGATGATTGCCTTGAGCAGGCACAAAAACCTTGGCTGACTAAATATTTTGATGGATCAATTTGAGAGCTGCTGTATATTTTTGTTTTCAATAGCCCCAGTATGTGTAGTTGTGTTATATGTAACCATTTTTTGCGATCAAAAAGTTGTTTGGTGGCATTTAAGCCTCTAATGTTGAGAGATCCAATTTTTATCTTCATGTTTTTAGGATAATTTTTTAACAGGGTATAGATTTTTATTTATTTTTAATACTAATTTTTTGTTTATATTGCAGTAGATGGATGCTGATACACATTTAAGACATTGTTGGGTTTATTATCAGTTTTTCTTTCATTTAATATTGGTTCAGACTCTATACAGGCAATTTGTGATGAAACTGAACAGGTGTCCATTTGTTGTTGGCTTACATCCATTTCTATTTCATCATTTTCTAAGTTGTATATGTCTGATGAGTTGTGCTTTTGGTCTGTTTTTTTTACCTTTTTGGATTCATGGTTTTTAGGTGGTCTACCTGGCTTTCTTTTTTCCCTCTGGTGTATTCTCTTGAATAGGTGGAAGAAGGGCTTCCATTGCACCCATTATATTTGATGCAGTTTTGATAATAATTGTAGTTTTTTTATTATTGGTATCTTTATATTATCTGGATTTATATTTTCATTATATAGCTGTGTGTGTTTATTTTCTGTTTGTTGATTTTTACTTGGTATACCTTTTGTTTTATTGAGATGCTGATCCTGTGATGTAATTGCTGTATTTTGTGTTGTGGTTTCTTGCGAGTTATTTTCGTTTGAATCTTGGTTGGTCTTTGGGATAGGCAATTCTGCTCCATTATCATTTTTGTTTGTGGGTGGTTGAACATGTTTTTTTCCGGTTTCTATTATTGGGTTGCCACTGGATGTAGTGTTATTATAAATTTTATTTTCATCATCACTGGGTTGTTCTGGGGAGAGGATTTTAGTTTGTTCACAGTGATTGCTTTTTGTGTTATCGCACTGAGTTGCTAGGTGTCCTCTCTGTCCACAGCCAAAACAATGTGGCTTTAGACCTCTTATGTGAAGCGAGAGTGTCACTTCTTGATCTGTAATCTGTGTTGGAATCATTGAGGTGTCTACATTTTTATGTAATTTTATTTTAAATTCAAAATGATCACTACATATCGGTATTGTTGTGCCTTTTAAATATATAGGCTGTAGGGCAATTACTTTTCCAAACGGGTTTATCATTTTTTGAAAATCTTGTACATTGTATTTAAGATAAGTATTTCTAAGCACTCAAGTAATTATATTTTTCCGGTTTTCATGTATAACTACGAATGCATAATTATCAAGTGCTAAAATAGTGGATTGAAAACGTTCTTTTTGCTGCTGAGTATAAAAATCAATGGTTATATATCGAGAATTTGGATGGTCAGCGATACAAGAGATTGTTTCCCATAGTGCATTTTGCGTGATTGCTTCATATAATAAAGCTTTTGGGAAATGATATAATGAGCATTGATTATCGATTACTGCGAGCACTAACGATGTTGGTGAAAAAAACCTGCGAAATGTTTCAAATAACATATGAGGCACCGTATTACTGAAATGGTCCGTCACATTTTCAAGTGTTTCTTTTGTCCAGATTGCGGCTGGGGGTTGATTTTCTTCTCGAGTGTTTAGATCAAGATTTTTTATATCATTTGTGTTTGTTCTATGGAAATGCGGTATTTGGGTTGGTGCTGTAGTATTGCTATTACTTTTAAGTATTTTTGCATATGAAATAGGTGATGTTGAAACTAACAATGTTGTTAATTTCATATTGGTGCTTAATTCGCTCATGCTTGACTGGGCAGTAGCCTGATTTATTCTGGCTCAAGTCAGTATTTTTTTTTAAAAAAGAGATATGAAAACACACCGATATTTTTCAAAAAACACTATTAATCTATTATATGATTCGATTTTTCCTGTATTATGTTTGTTTTGCGAATAACAAGTTGGAACAAAAGAAAAAAATAAATACTTACATCGGAGAACTTAAGGATTGCTTCTTACCTCAGCAGAGATTTGCTGCGAGATTCTTCTTCTTCTTCTTCCTTCTTCTTCTTCTTCTTCTTCTTCTTCTTCTTCTTCTTCTTCTTCTTCTTCTTCTTCTTCTTCTTCTTCTTCTTCTTCTTCTTCTTCTTCTTCTTCTTCTTCTTCTTCTTCTTCTTCTTCTTCTTCTTCTTCTTCTTCTTCTTCTTCTTCTTCTTCTTCTTCTTCTTCTTCTTCTTCTTCTTCTTCTTCTTCTTCTTCTTCTTCTTCTTCTTCTTCTTCTTCTTCTTCTTCTTCTTCTTCTTCTTCTTCTTCTTCTTCTTCTTCTTCTTCTTCTTCTCTTCTTCTTCTTCTTCTTCTTCTTCTTCTTCTTCTTCTTCTTCTTCTTCTTCTTCTTCTTCTTCTTCTTCTTCTTCTTCTTCTTCTTCTTCTTCTTCTTCTTCTTCTTCTTCTTCTTCTTCTTCTTCTTCTTCTTCTTCTTCTTCTTCTTATTATTATTATTATTATTATTATTATTATTATTATTATTATTATTATTATTATTATTATTATTGAGTTAACCATTAGAAAATTTAAAAATTTGGGGGCAAAAGAAATATTGTAATTAAATAAAATTAAATAACCAATCAAATGACTTTATTGCTCCAATGTTCAATGCTGGGGCTGGGATTAAACTGAGAACTTTATGTTATAGGATCTGACACTTTACTTCTGCATTAAATCATGCAGGATGTAATTGTCATTGATATACACAATGAACTATGGTTAAACTATATTATATATATTTTTGTTTTGTTTTCTTTTGTTATTCATGATTTGATCTGACCTAGCCATTATTTTTGAAGTAGATTATAAGTGAATTTTCTTAAAGTTATATTTTGTGTAAAGCATGATGAATTAGAGTATTGTAGTTAATGCTTTCATCTAATTGGCAAACCAGGTGAAACTTATACATTTTTTAAAATCACAAGCAGGTTTATAATTTGTCTAAAGGTAGAGGACTCATAGTTAATTTAATCATTGAAAAACTGTTTAGAAAATGTGTATTTGGCTGTTATTAACAGAAGGTAAGTTAAGTTGGTAAGATAACTGCAGATTGTAAAAAAATGTATGATTGAAGTATAATAAAATCTTTAGTACTAACGACTGAGGTAACATTTTGGTGAGTCATAAGACAATGATTTATCTTTAGTTGTGATTTTATCAGAGTCCCTTAACTAATATTGATAACTGAATCTGTTTTGTTGTTTATTTGTTTTAATATTTCTGAAGCTTAGATATATTATATACGGACATTTGCTTTAAAATGTAGTTTAAAACATCAAAGTTTATTATTCCTATCTTGGAGAATTCTATTGTATAATAAAAATCTTTTAAAATTTTGTACAAATGTAATATATGGAGGCTAAACTCTCCATACAGTTGTGCCATCAGTGCACACCAGACTAATCAATGGATGCAAGAAGGTTTATGCATAAAATCCCTATCTAGTGTCTACTCAGCCAACATCCCCAACTAATTTCCAGCTTATGGCTTTCATCAGTGAGGAGCCCTTGCTCACCGATAAAAACCACAAGCTGGAAATTAGTCTGGGGATGTTGGATGAGTAGGCACTAGATTGGGATTTTATGCACAAAACTTCTTGCATCCATTGATATCTGTGACTTGCACTGATGGCCCTATTGTATGGAGAGTTTAGCCTCTGTGTAAACAGCTTGGGTAAGCATAAGAAATGGTGATCATGTGATACAAATGTAATACTATATTTTAACTGAAATTTAAAACGTTTAGCTAAAAACATCGTCTGAAAAAACTGTCGTACAACAAAATAATGAATAGAATGGTTTTATTCCTCAGGAGTTCATACAAAGTTCAATCATTGGAAATTCCAAAACTGAAATCAATTGAGGATCTAAACATTACCGCCATTTATTCACTGCATTGAACTATACAGAGTAATTTGTGCATGAAAACTAACACACACTACCAAGACCTTCAGACCAACATTTCTTTAATTTCAAATTGAAACAGATTAACTGATATCTAGACTAGATTAACTTTTCTTTTTTTACGTTCATGAAAGAATGCAATGTGGAGCAATGTATTGATTGGGTGAATGTAAAAATCTCAAAAGCATAAAATAATTCAAATCTCAAATATCTAACAAAATAAGGAGATTCCAATAATTAGTTTTGTATTAGCCTTTTCTCCCTGATACTGATTATAAATATATATATCCAATTTTATTCTCCTGTTATGCCTATGACCTGAATTCAAATCTGGGCTAAGTAAATCATGAAACATTTTCAATCGACTTTTTTTTTTCAAGTAATTGGCTCATAAATAATCTAGCTAAGTGTCAAACATTAATTGGTAAACAGGTAGGTGCCTAGTTATATTCAAATAGTGGGTGGGTATTTAGTTGTTCCTAGCTAGTGGGTGGAAAGTACTGCTTCTCTTCAATGTTGTTTACTAAAGGATTGTTAGAAAAAGTCTTTGCTCTCCAGTGAGCTATTTAAAAATCTTTTATCTATATAGATGCAAATACACACAATTTGGTATACTTTTTAGTTGTTTTATATACTCCATTTCTAAGCCGTTTCAATATCATTCTAACAAGAAAGTGGAGATTGGGGAAGGAGGGGGGGGAGCAAAGAGAAAAACTTCTCGATCTAAATGTAGCTTAATTCACATTTTGAGACTATCCATTATTTACCTCTTCAGTTAAAAAGTAGTTCTTTTAATGGAAATTATTGATTTTTTGCTTGCTAATCAAAGAAATGTAGTACATAGAAATTAATCAAAGAAATGTACTTATTTTTAATCGTATCCTTATTATATAATATTAGAGCATTTCTTTCACTTAATTCTTTCTCTCAGTAATAACAGAAAAATAATAAATATAAGTTATTCTGCATGGGCATAATGTAAGCATCCAACGTATAATTCTTACCGTTCTCTTAATATATTCCTAAAGCTAATTTACTCATTTTAAAATCTATTTTACACCTTTTCTTCTCTATTTATTTAACATTCATATCACACAATTCCAGATTCAGAAAGACTTTTTAAATTCAACCTCCTAACCACCAAAAACAAATTAGCCTTTAACTCACAACCCCCCTTCCCCTTTTCTATATTTGTTCACACTTTGCTGGTATAATTCTGTCATTTGTTTACCCAATGACATATACACCAAACAAATGTCACCTTTGACCCCGCCAAGAGCTCTCTAGTTATTTATAAAATCAACCAACCCATGATGGAAGGTATTGTTAAAAAAGACAACCGGTTGATACTATTTCCATTATTATTATTAACTTACTCCACTTATTACCATCACTATATCAATTATTATCGCCATTGTTATTAATATCTTCCTTATTATTATTCTAAATTAATAAACTCCCATGTTCCATCTTCGAAAAGATGAATTCTTACCCTGAAGGAAAACGTTTCAAATGAGAGTTCAAAGATACAGCTTTGGTGAAATAAAATTGCTTCATTAGAAAAAAAAAAAAAAGAAAGAAAATACCTCAAAGCAATTTTAATGAGACGTCAGCTTTTAAACTCAGTTGGTGCTGAAAACTAAATAATGGTGTTCTAGCTATCATGTCAAAATTTCAAATCTGAGAAGGTAAAATTGAAATAAATTTATCAGATTATTGGGCTAATTCACTACATGAAAAATCATACTAGATATTGTAATATTTAACAGCTCTGTGAATCCTAACATGGCAGTGTAAACTAACTAAGCTAATAGCTGAGATTACAGTTCAGTCAGACTTCGGCTACTACAATTGAGTTAGACTCTGTGACTCATTCGGAATAAACATTAAAAAAAAAAGTCTGCTGTGGATTTATTTGTCATTGTTCTTAAAGTTGTCAAAAGGTTTAAAATAAATGCGCATTTTTAAAAACCTTTTTAGAGCAGTTTTATATTGTTTAATATTCAAACACACACCCATCACAGCACTAATATAATAATAATCATTCGGAACATCTAGCACAAGAAGTTAGAGTATTGAGCTGAGATCTATACATCTTTAGTTATATGTATGATTAACATATCTATTAAGCGCATTAGGCAATTACGTCTATATCTTTCATACTATCACATTTCTAATTTACTAAATAATTTGTTGCTCGGGAGATCATGTGACGTTCGAGCAACAGAGTAAGACAGTTGAGCTGGGGTCTACGAATCTTTAATGATATATATGATTACACATTGTTATATTTTGATTTAGGTTATTATTGATAAATACTCTTCGTATAATAGAGATATATATGAGAGATGGTGATCGGGGCCAACTGATGAATGCTGATTCAGCACGAAATGCATCGTGGGTATCATTTGACTTTTAATGTATCTTTATATGCTTTTAGAAATGTGGAGATTATTTAAAATACTTATAATGATTACACGTATTTAGTAAGAACACTAGTCAACTAATTGCAAATATCTTATACTACCATAATTCTAATCCCGTGTGTATTTTAATGTGGATATGTTATAAAGTTTATATCTATGCTAGAGATAGTATTTTGCTTGCAAATGATTAGCAATAATCATCAATATATTTATATGAAGTGATTAGTCTCAAAGTTGCAAGTGCAGAAAATTAGATACTTGTAAATCAAATTATAATGCACTATTTATAATAAGGCAATAATAATAAATCAAATATGCTATGGTTATCATTAGATTTGTATTTATGTAAATAAATTACCAACATGCAACTAATTACATCAGCTAGTATCTAAAACTAATAACATCTAGGTGTAACAATGATTTTTTTTTAAATAAAAAGGTTTAGTTAGTAATGTGATAATATAAATTATTCTCACTATGGAATATGAACATTAAAAAATTAATAATCAAATCATTTGGTACTCAATGATTTACATCAAGATTCACATGAAGTTCAAGTATTGTAATGAAAAGTTTAGCAGCAATCCATATACTTAGAGATTAGAATTTACCATTATATCAATGTTTTACATCATAGGGCTATTTAAAGAATTGGTGCATTAAATACACAATATATGTACATCTATACAGAGACTTCAGACTACTCAAAGAAGTATGGAGAGATGCATGTTGGGCATAACAAGAAGAGATCGAAAATGCAATATATGGGTAAGAGAACAAACAGGTGTTACTGACCTCATTGAAAATTGGGCTGGACATATTTCTAGAAGAGATGATAACAGAGGGACAATTGAAATCTTAAACTGGATTTTAGAGATTATAAAAGACCCAGAAAGAGACCACATGTGAGATGGATGAATGAAATAAGAAAGCATGCACTGGTGATGTGGAGAAAAGAAGCTAAAGATCAGAGAAGATGGATTGAACTTGGAGAGATCTTCATCTTGCAGTGGATTGATAATGGTTGATGGTGATGCTAAAACATTCAAGCTTTAAATCGAAGTGACTGTCATCATCATCATCATCATCAACCATTATCAATCCACTGCAGGATGAAGGTCTCTCCAAGTTTAATCCATCTTCTCCAATCTTTAGCTTCTCTTCTCCACAACACCCCTGCACATTTTCTTATTTCATCCATCCATCTCACATGTGGTCTCTTTCTGGGTCTTTTACAATCTCTTGGAATCCAGTTTAAAATTTCAATTGTCCATCTATTATCATCTCTTCTAGCAATATGTCCAGTCCAACTCCATTTCAATCTTTTAATTTTTTCAATAAGGTCAGTAACACCTGTTTGTTGTCTTACCCATACATTGCGTTTTTGATCTCTTCTTGTTACTCCCAACATACATCTCTCCATACTCCTTTGAGTGGTCTGAAGTCTCTGTATTGCCCTTCTACTAAGGGTCCAAGTCTCAGATCCATAAGTAAGAACTGGTAAAACACATTTGTTAAAAACCATCCTTTTCAAACACATAGGCATATTTTCTTTTAGTATCAAGTTATTTCTACCAAAAGATCTCCAACCAAGTTTAATTCTATGATTAATTTCCTCCATTATGTTTTCATCTGTATTAATAATCTGACCAAGGTATTTGAAACTGTTAACTTCTTCTAATTCTTCATAATCAATCTTTATTTTCATATTTTGAGCAAATCGATTAAACATTACTTTAGTCTTTTTAACATTTATCTTTAGTCCTACTTTTCTACTTTCATCTGCTAACTCCTGCAACATTTCCTGAAGCTCTGAAGCATTATTTGCAAAAACAACTACATCATCTGCGAAATCTAAATGATTTAAATACTCTCCATTTACTTTCACTCCTTTAGTTTCCCATTTTAATCCACAAAATACTTCTTGCAGCACTGCTGTAAAGAGTTTTGGAGATATGGAGTCACCTTGTCTTACACCTTTCTCAATGTTGATTTTTCCAGTATCATTATGTAATCTAATTGTTGCTGTTGCATTTTTATAAATATTCTTTAAATATGACAATATCCTGGATCTATACCTTGATAATCCAATGCTTTAATCACTGAAGAAATGTGTATAGAATCGAATGCCTTTTTATAATCTACAAATCCAAAAATAATGACAACTCATATTCATTTGTCCTTTCTATGACTTCTCTCAATACCTGGATATGATCTATTGTACTAAAACCACTTTTAAATCCAGTTTGTCCTCTTGGTTGATGGAAATCCAAAGTTCTCTGTAGATGAGTTGTAATTATCTTGGTAAAAATTTTATATAAAACTGATAAAAGGCTGATAGGTCTGTAATTTCTAATATCTTCTTTATCACCTTTTTTAAATATTAATATTATTACTGCATTCTTCCAATCTTCCGGTATATCTTTATCATTTAGACATTTGGTATATAACTTTGCTAAAATTGTTTCTATTTCTTCACCTGCTTCTTTTAATATATCAATTATAATTCCATCATTTCCTGGAGCCTTTCCTTTCTTCATACACTTAATTGCATGTCTCACTTCTTCATTTAAAATTCTGGGCAATTTGGAAGATGTAATAGATATAGGAGGTACTTGTTCTTTATTACTATATAATTCTTGATAAAAATCTTTTACCAATTTCATGATGTCATCTCTCTTTTTAGTAATAATTCCATCTTTTTTTCTTATTGCAGATATAAATTTCCTACCAATACCAAAATGTTGTTTAACATTTTTGAGACTTTTTCCTTGCTATTTCACAGTTATACTTTCTTATATCATTTTCAACTCTTTTCCGTACCATTTTACAAAATTCGAGATATTCAATTCTTTTTAATACATCATTTTTGTATATCTTCATATTCCTTCTTTTCTTCATAAATTCTCTAGTCTCAGTAAAAATTTTATTAGTAAATTGCTGCTTTTTTCTACCAGCTATGTTTGTTGCAGAAAGGAGTTTGCTATTAACTGAAAGGAGACCCTTTGATTCCTCTTGGAGGCCTTAAAGGAACCAAGCAGGGCAAATTCCTAATGTCCACTCCACACGTTCTTGTCATTGCAGCTGTTATTACTATGTGATTATTCATATAGTATACGAACATGGATGGGCTGCTCACCAACACACATTAGCCAGCGTGGTGAGTTTATTGGCTTTTTACCTCTGAGTTTAAGATCAAGAAACACCATGGTCTTTCTTCTCAGTGCCTGATAAGGCAGAATGAATATTTGTGTAAATGATAAATATTTTTCCAATACATATATACAATTATGACAGACAAAAATAAAGCATGGCCCTTATTCACAGGAGGCTGTAAAGTCACCAACCAAGGCAGCGGTTGGTGGCCAAAGGCGGAGGGTGCTAAGAATCCCCTGATTGTGGACCCAGGCTGCCATTTGATGTCGACTTTTTATTTAGGTACTTACAACTGCAGATCACTTTCAAGTGAAGAAAGATTGCAAGAATTAGAAGAAGAACTGTCTTAAATTAAATGGGACATTATTGGACTTTGTGAAGTTAGAAGAAAAGGAGAAGAAACAATTGATTTAAAAAGTGGACATATACTCTATTATAAAGGCACACATATTGGAAATACAAGTGGAGTAGGATTCATTATAAATAAAAAGTGGAAGAACAATATTGTGATTGTCATTAAACCTATAAATAGAAAATTTGGACTATTGTTGCTACATAGTTGTTTAGGCATTTTTAATCTCTAGTTTTTCTGATGAGCATAGTCTTGTTAATAATTCTCATCCACTGGATATTTTAATCTAAAAATTAATTATTCCCAACTACTAAGGAAATACTAGGGTTTAGTACAATCATAGTATCAGACTCTAGAGTGTAAGAATCTCAAATTGATTCCAATTCTGACTCTTCTACCCCTAAACTTTTTATGAACTCCTGTAAAAATTATATGATTATTTTTATTCTTTACTAATTCTAAAAACATCCATGTTTTAAATTCAAACTGGTCATGATTAAGACATGTAAATAAAAGATTGCAATTGTTATTTCTGTATTGATATTCCTATGTTTTATATATCCATTCATCTATTAAACTTGGGCGAGGAATGTAAAATGCCCATTTGGTAAGAAAGATGGCTTTGAGGATATTTAGAATTTCTTAAGATAAAACCGTTCAGAATTTATATCAAGCTTTAGAAAAATAGTTATATATACCCATATACTTATAAAATACATAATATCATTAGTTCCAGATTTATCAACACTTTTACCAGTAGTAAAGTTTCATAATATATTGTTGTGTATGTCATTATCATCAACTCCCATCTGATTAAACCAAAATATCATTCGTACACTAGATATACATTTACTTACAATTTTGATTGCATTAAAAAAATCCTGATATTATATAATTCGGTTTCTTGTAAACCTTTTTAGTGTACAGTCCTAGATTTGTTTAACCATAGTATTACAGACGTAAGAAATGTTTGAACTGTTCTGAAGCTAGTTATAATTTTCTATTAATGCTGTATTTTGCTTAACAGAATGTAGATCAATAAAGATTTATTATGAAATTGTACTACAGATTATTCCATCGATATTTTAGCACAATGCCAGAAAATGTGATACATCATTCCCATTATTAATTTCTCTTGAAAAGTAATGCTTCAATGTGAAAATTAGAAAAATATTAACTTCAAGTTACTATGATACCATTTGTAACTACAAGTGCACTTTAATACTCACAGTACTATCAATTTCAGAGCTATTGCAAATATAATACCTTCTATTTATAAAGATTGATTCTTTTATGACTCTTTTATAACAAGATCAATTGAGATGTGGAAGAATATTTATACATATAATATATGTTACTTAATAAAATAAAGTCAATAGGGCTTGCAGACTAATAATCAATCTAGATTTGAACTTACTTCATCTGATGGGCAAACTAATATACTAACTAAATTTTGAGGCTTTTCTTATACATATGTTCAGAAGTATCACTTTATTTATTATTTTTTTTTGTATTAAGTCATCAACTTATTAATAATAAAAATATAAGAAACATAAAGTGTCATATTGTGCCCATTAATGCAGACTTCAACTTATTAATATAAAAATAGAAAAATATGCAAGAATGTAAAGTGTCATATCATGTCTATTGACACAGACGTCTTAGGAGAGCAGAATCCTGTATCTTTGGATGCATGTATGAATACAAAAAAAAAAAAGAGAAATCATTACTTGAGATAACTTAATTAAACTTAGAAAAACTCATTTCTGATTGAAAATGATGTTAATTGATTAAGAATGACAAGAGATTTTGGCAATGACAAATATTATATACAACAAATGTTTTATATATACAATGCTAATAAAAATTAAGCTCAATTTTTTTTTTAATATATAGTGTAATTAATATTTATTACAACACAGCACAAAGAATTAAGATGTAAGAATAAACATTAAAGAACAGCAGGCAGTAGCAAACTGTAATAATTGATAATAAAATGTTATTGTTCAAACTACCTTTAGAAAGAAAATTTAACATATGAAGCAGTCAATCCATAGTATTAATTTAGGAAGCAGACGGTGCGGGCGGGCGGGGGGGAGTCAATGCTATTGCATTGCGTTGTTGCAAATATATTTTACCCAGGCAAAACTCTCTGTACATATTGCCACTCAGTGCAAGCCAGAGTAATCAATGGATGCCAGAAGACTTGTACATAAAATCCCCATTTAGTGCCTACTCATCCAATATCCTCAGACTAGTTTCTGGCTTGTGGCCTTCATCAATGAGGAGCCTTGGATCTGAGAGCACTGCACCTAGATCTTAGGATCTAATGCAACCCTCCACTAGCCCCCTTTTATCTCTACTTAACTACAAAACTATGAGACTTGAAAATACCATATTTTTAATCCAAGCTCACCAGCCTATATATTCATAAAATATGGCTGCTGGAGGGTTGCATTAGATCCTAAGATCTAGGTGCAGTGCTCTCAGATCCAAGTCTTCTCACTGATGTAAGCCACAAGCCAGAAACTAGTCTGAAGATATTGTATGAGTAGGCACTAGATGGGGATTTTATGCACAAGTCTTCTGGCATCCATTGATTACTCTGGATTGCACTGAGTGGCAATACATATAGAGAGTTTTGTCTGTTTTAATAACAGATAAGATTAAGCACAAGAAATGGTGATCAGGTGATGTTTATTGGCTTAAAACCAATCCTGCCTAATAGGATAGTGGTGACTATGATTATTAAAAAACCAAAGACACCAAAATGTATAGATACTGAATCAAGTTCAGACCTAAATGACTATATAGGCTGGTGAGCTTGGATTGAAAATATTATGGGGTTTTCAATTTAAATCTCAGTTTTGTATTTAAGTAGAGATAAAAGGTGGCTGCAGGAGGGTTGAATTAGATCCTAAAATCTAGGTGCAGTGCTCTCAGATCCAAGGCTCCTAATTGATGAAGGCCACAAGCCAGAAACTAGTCCGAGTATATTGGATGAGTAGGCACTATATGGAAATTTTATGCCTTCTGGCATCCATTAATTACACTGGTTTGCATTGAGGTGTAATACGTATAGAGTTTTGACTGTTTTAATAACAGTTAACAGCAAGCATAAGAAATGGTAATCATGTGATGTTTATATTTTACCCACTGAATTTGAAATTTATTTTATCAGTAACTGCAAGATTCATTCAACTTTTATATGTGAGAGACCATCAATATCTATTTAGTGATGAAGGAAAATAGTGCATGAAATATTTTTCTCATCTAGGACAATTCTATGTGGAAAGATTAAATTGGAAAATTCATTTATTTACATTATTTGTGAACTAATGAGTACTACCTGTTTGGTGATTGTGGTAAGGAGGAATACCAAATGTTTGACTTGTTTACTAGATCTTAAAAAAACCTCACTGTAGTTCCGATATATATAAATGATATATTTTGTAGGTTCATCTGTGTATAATTTTGATTATAAATATATACATTCATATCTGTAACCTTGGAAAATCTTTGCATCAATATATATATATTAAAATATTTCAAAGAAATATTATTTCTGTGTGTGTGTGTATTTAAAATTTTTTTATTTAAATGAAATTATATAATATAAATAAGAAACATCGGTGTATATTTAAAGGTTTTTATTTATTTATTGCAATTATCTTTTGTTTAAATAAAGTTAATTTTATAAAGATGTAATTTAATGATTAATTTATTGATAATTTTATAGAGATATCTTGTTCTCTTAAAAATCGGTTTTTATCTATACAATTTTAAAGTCAATATTGTAAATTGATCAATGTAGAAATATTGATTTATATAGAACTAGTAGTGATTGTTTGTTAGTAAATATTAGAATTTAAAAATTAATTCATTGTTTCGTCAGCATGCTACCAAGAGTAACTATAAGTATACTCAAACTCATTCTTTATCTAATTTGTACTTAAAAAAGATTGGTTCATAAAATTTGTCCTATGGATGGCTAACTACAATACTGTTCTATACCAAAGGATGGCTTGCTAACATCAAATGAATAATTTCAACCTACCCATCATTTTCTGCTATAAACATACATCATTAAGACACATTATTGTTAATACTATTACTATCGCCATCAACAACATTATATCCTAAAAACGGATATCACCACAGACTGCCATTATTTATTGCTTTGGCCAACATTTCCTAACAAATCATTAATTGAAGACAAAAGTTAGATTAGGTAAAAAAATAAAGACAATCTCTACATTTCAAATATAGTTTTTTTTTTCTCATATGTCATAGCATCGGCCGGTACGCGAACCCACAACCGTCTGCAAACAACTACTTGCTTGCAAGGCTGCTGCGATGATCTCTCGGCTAACAACGCTTGACAAAAATACTAAGAACTTTTTCTATAACCATTATTTATTTTGTTTTATATATAATTAGGATCAGTTCTATAATAATTATTAAATTCGAAGTTTATTGATTTTCGAAAATGATTAATAATAATAATCATTAGTGTATTTATCTGAAATGGATGACGTCAAAGTTGTGAGTGGAGGAAGTTTGACAATGGTAAATGAAAATGTAACAATTTACTCTAGATAAATACTTTTCATATATAAACACAGGTATGTAATAAGCCTGTGTGTTTCAGTTATTTCATAATAGAGATGTCCGCCCATCCCTCGTATATATATAAAATGGATTATATCCTGTACATGAGGGGTCAGATTGACCTTAGGTCAATATGGGGGTGACAAGAATCTCAGCGTCAGGGTGGCCTTTGAGTATTCCATCATCAGATTTCAATTGGATGGACAGTTGAAGAGTTGGAGTGTGGAATGGATTGAAGCCTGTCCATTAAAGCAAAAGGTTTGGCTATCTTAATATATATCTGAGCACTTATAGCATATATGTGTAGAGATAGATGGTAATCTGGACCAACTGATGATTGCTGGTTTAGCATGAAATATGTATATTGGTGATTATTTATCTTTTCAACATATATATGTTCAAGTGTATCAGTGTTATGAGATAGTGTGGAGAGTGGTGGGTCGTGTGAAAGTCTGTGCTCATATACCCTATATATTATAAATACTTTTCGTATAATAAAGATATATATGAGAGATAGTGACCTGGGCCAACTGATGAGTGCTAGTTCAGCACGAAATGTATCTTGGAGGTCATTTGTCTTTTATTATATCTTTATTTATATGATTTTGAAAAGAATGGGAAAGTGTGGAGGTGATTATTATATCTATTTA
This sequence comes from Epiperipatus broadwayi, assembly GCA_028023455.1. Classification (NCBI taxonomy): domain Eukaryota; kingdom Metazoa; phylum Onychophora; class Udeonychophora; order Euonychophora; family Peripatidae; genus Epiperipatus; species Epiperipatus broadwayi. Next base: position 682,128 of record JAQFVV010012787.1, read on the forward strand.
TTGATGTATGTGCATGCTTTTGTTACAATTCTTATTAATTAAATGAAAATTTTTAAATGTTTTGTGTAAATTTAAAATGTAGAATGAGCGTTTTAAAATATTAATTTATTTTTCTTCTGTTAAACTAAACAAATTAAACATTTCAAAGCCATTCTTCATCTCAAACTAGCTTCATTGAAAGCTAAGGTAATAAAATTTGAAATATATAAATAGTTATAATTTAGTATGAGTATATTTGATAATTATTAGATAAATTATGATGCATAATGATATTAAATGACCAAGGATTATTCGGTCTTATGTGTGGGGTCAACTGAATTTGCATACGATAACAAGTCTGAAGTAATGAGAAGAGATATTTAGTTTATAATATATAATTGATCTCAAGTGTAATCTTTTATGAATCCTGGTGTATTTTATTAAGTTTTTTCTAAGAGCATGGGAGAGACAGTTTGTGTATTATTAGATATGTCTTATCATAATAATTAATTATTTATATATAAGTACTATGAAATGATATTAAATATGTTATGGCCACTATCTTAATTGTGTTCTTATAAGTAAGTTTCTTTTTATTTATAATGTTATCACCCATTTTCCATTCTTTAAGCATTCATTATGGTGGACGAATTAATTATGTATCAGTGCTATTTGGATTTGATTTGTCTTTATGAAAAACTTGTCAATCATGTGAATATTCGTCTATTTCCAGTACAGTACATGAATCTTGAATAACATAAATCATAATAACAACTGTATCATTTTTGAGCAACAATAAATTAATTTTAAAATTTACACAGCACACATTGATAATGTATCATTATTTATTAGTACTTAGTATGTTAATTAAAGAAGAATATAAGCATAATACTTTTATATAAAGATATTCTGTTCCTCCTGTATTTATAATGAAGTGAGTTTCTGATCACCATAACCATATGGACTTTTAAAAGAAAAGTGACTTTGTATGATTAGTATAATTAGATATTGGTATTTCTTTGTTTGTAAAAGTAACTTCTTTTCTTGTGAGTATATTTCCAATAGCCTTGGATTTTATGATATCCTAAAATAAGGAGGAAATTTAAGCTTTTCATCTAGTGGTAGCCATCTTAATATATGTCATCATCATTTGAACCAATTATTGATCCATTGCAGGATGAAGGTATCTCCAAATTTAATCAATTTTTTCTGAACTCTAACCTCTCTCACCCACACCATCCAGCACACTTATTTATTGCATCCATCCATCTCACATGTGGTCTCTTTCTGGGTCTTTTACAATCTCTTGGAATCCACTTTAAGATTTCAACTGTCCATCTATTATCATCTCTTCTAACAATAGGTCCAGCCCAACTCCATTTCAGTCTCTTTAATTCTTTCAATGATATTAGTAACAACTGTTCATTTTATTGCCCATGTATTTCATTTTCAATCCCTTTTTGTTACTCCTAACATGCACCACTTTCTACATCACCTGAGAGGTCTGAAGTCTCTGCAATGCTCTTCTATTAACCCATAAGTAAGAACTGGTAAAATATATTTATTAAAACCTTCCTTTTCAAGCACATAGGCTTATTTCCTTTTAATATTAAGTTATTTCTACTAAAAGCATTCCAATGAAGTTAAATTCTATGATTGATTTTATACATTATGTTTCCATTTATAGTAATAATCTGACCAAGATATTTGTAATTATTAACTTCTTCTAACTTATCATTATCAATCTTTAATTTATTTATTTTTTAAAAAATCTATTGAACATTACTTTAGTTTTTTTAACATTTATCTTTAGTCCTACTTTTTTATTTTCATCTGATATCTCTTGCAGCATTTCCTGAAGATTTAAAGCATTATTTGCAAAAAAACAATTACATCATCTGCAAAAACATAAAAGATTTAAATAATCCTCCATTTACTTTTTTATTCCCTTAGTTTCCCATTTGAATCCACAAATTTACCCTGGCTTACACCCTTCTCAATGTTAATCTTCCTAGTATCATTATGTAATCTAATTGTTCCTGTTTCATTTTTACAAATATTTTTCAGAATATGACAATATCTTAGATCTATATTTTAATGACCCAATGCTTTAATCACTGAAGAAATGCTTATAGAATCAAATGATTTTTTATAATCTATAAATTGAAAGTAAAATGGAAATTCATATTTCTTGCATCTTTTTATAACTTCTTTTAATACTTGGGTATGATTAGTTATTTTAAAACTCACTTATTTTTTTGGTTGATTAAAATCCAAATTTTGCTGTAGACATGTTACAATTATCTTGGTAAAACATGATTCTAAAAGTAATAAAAATTGATAGGTCTGTAGTTTCTAATATATTCCTTATCAACTTTTTAAAATATTAATATTAATACTGCCTTCTTTCAATCATCTAGTATATCTTTATTATTTAGACATTTGGCATATAACTTTGCCAAAAAATGTCTATTTCTTCATCTGCTTTTTTAAAGATATCAATTATAATTCCATCATTACCTGGAACATTTCATTTCTTCATAAATTTAATTTTATGGCTCATTTCTTCATTTAAAATCCCAGGCAGTTCAGAAGATGTAGTAGTTGTAGGAGGGACTTCTCTTGTTCTTTATTGCTATATAATGCTTGATAAAACTCTTCTACACATTTCATGATGTCATCTCTCTTTTCAGTAATTCTCCCATCTTTTTTTCTTATTGTAGAAATGTTTCCCACAAATACTAAAATATGGTTTTACACTCTTGAGACTTTTATTCTCTTCTATAGCTTTTCTTGCTACTTTACAATTATACTTTCTTATATCATTTTCAACTCTTTTTCACAGTGTTTTACAAAATTCAAGATATTTAATTCTTCTTAATGCATCATTTTTATACATTTCCATATTCTTTCTTTTCTTCATAAATTGTCTTATCTCAAAAGAAATTTTACTTGTCATTTGCAGCTTTTTTGTACAGTTTTTAAAAGTGTAACAGTTATATTCCTATTGATTTCATTCAAATCTGAATCATGTTCAAAATCTGCTAATATTGAAAATGATTTGCAAATTGTAATTTAAATTGAGTGAAATGTTTTTGAAAATTAGGAATATCAACTATGAATACTGTTGTTCTTAATTTTTGTCTTTCTAATTTTGCATTAACTCATATTTTACATCTGACTAATCAATGATCACTTCCTGTGTTGAATTTATTAAACACATTACAATCTTGATATACATATTTTTCTATTAATTAAAATATAATCCAATGTTGTTGTACTTTCATTTAGATGCGTTCATATCCATTTAGCATTTTTCTCAAAAAAAAAAAAAAAAAGAAATCATAATATAAAGTTTTTCTTTTTTTGCAAACTCTATGAGTCTTATGACCACTCTAATTTCTATTACCATAATCAAAAATACTTACAGCACTTTTATCTTTCATTTGTTTACCATTTCTAGCATTAAAGTCTACCATAACAATTTTAAAATGTTATTTAGTCTGATTAAAAGTCTTTTATACATCCAAATAAAAATCTTCTACTTCTTTATCACAATGAGAACTTGTTGGGGCATAAACCTGAATATCTGCATTTGGTATCTGCTATTAAGTTGTATAACTAATCTTGCTATTCTGTCTGATACACCATCAATCTCCACAATGTTGTTCTTCCACTTTTTATTTATAATGAATCCTACTCCACTTGTATTTTCAACATTTGTGCCTTTATACCAGAATACATGAACACTTTTTAAATCAATTGTCTCTTCACCTTTCTTCTAACTTCACAAAGTCCAATAATGTCTCATTGAATATAAGACCGTTCTTCTTCTAATTCTTGCAATTTTCCTTCACTTGAAGGTGATCTGCAGTTGTAAGTACCTAAATAAAAGGCTATTATCAAATGGCAGCCAGAGTTCACAATCAGGAAGTTCTTACCACTTTTTACCTTTGAAAACCAGTTGCTTTTTTTGGTCATCAGTGATTTTATAATTTTCTGTGAATAAAGGTTCATTCACATACACACACATTCATTTTGTCTCCAAGAAAACCAACTAATATTTCACTTAAGAGCTATCAAATAAACTGAGAAGAAAGACCACAGTGTTTCCTGATTTTAATCTCAGAGATTAAAAGCCCATAAACTCATGACACTGGTTAATGTATATTGGTGAGCAACCCATCCAGGTTCATATTTTATATGAATGACCACATAGTAATAACAGCTGCAATGACAAGAATGTAAGTAGTGGACAATAGGAATTTGTCTTGCTTGGTTCTTTTAAAGCCTCAAAGAGGAATCAAAAGTTTCCTTTCAATTAATGACAAACTCCTTTCTGTGGCCATTTCCACATAATTATATATATATATATATATATATATATATATATATATCCACATGATTGTATATATATATATGTGTGTGTGTGTGTGTATTATAAATTTTTGATTATTTTTAGTAGCCACTTAACTACTATCTATATAATGAAAGAGAGATAAAAAGATACTAAATGTTGGTTTATCTAATGCATCAAAAAAATCCTCATTATGGCTCTTCTATAGTACTGTTTATTAAAGATAATTATAATTTATGCACAGAGAAAATATTGAAAACATTATTCTGTAAAGTTCAACTTTATACTGTATAGTCAAGCGTTGTTAGCCGAAAGGTTATCGCACCTGCCTTGCAAGCAAGTAGTTGTTGCAGAAGGGTGTGGGTTCGCGTCCCTGCCGATGCTATGACATATGGAAAAAAAAAAAAACTTTATACTGTATAGTGCAGTATTTACGATTATTGGTTGTGTTTGGAAGCAATTCATCTATTTGTTCCGCGTGGAAACAAATCAACTGTTGCTTATTTGGTGGTAGAGAGAAAATACCAAATATTTGGCTGGTATTATACGCCAAAATGTTGCCAAAAAAATCCATTATTGTACTAATTGTGCATATATATTGTATTATAAGATTTTCTTATTGGTTGTGACTGAGATTATTTCTGCATGTTTAGTAACAGAAAAATATTAAATAATTGGTTCACCTAATGCAACAAAAAAGCTTATAATAGTTCTAACTACGGTGAAAAATATTATTTGATTAAAACGCCTACTGCTAAAAGGCTCCGTGGAGTCAATAAACTTGCTTTTCAACATATAACCATAATCAAAAGACTGTAATTTTATACCCATGCTGAAAAAATATTTTGAACATTTTTTTTGTTGACAGAACATTTTCAACTTGTTCGACTTTATTAGATTATTGATTAAGCTTAAAAAATGTAATTTATGTTTAATACAAACGGCAATTTAAATTTTATATTTATGTCTTCAAAATGATGTTTGAAATGACTTTTTAAAATTGTTTATTATGAATATAAAAATTTCTAGAATGTTAAAACTACGATTTAATTTTTAAATTAATATTATTAGATTTCCAATTTTCGAATAATATAAAAACATGCATCGAGTAAATTAATGAATTTAAAAGCTAACAACTTCCTGAGTTCAGAGCAACCCTTTTACGGAGTAATATTTACAAATTGATTTAATCTGATCAATAAAAATAATAATAATACTGTAAATACAAAAGAATAAATTATAGTAATTGAAAGTTAATAACTTCATGCGTCATTGATTCTTTATTCTCTCCTTCTTACATTTCTTTGTCTCCATGTTTCGGAATAAAATTCAAATATATATTTTCATTTTTTTTATCAATCATTAATCTTCATTACATATTTATAAAAAGTATATATACAAAAAAAAATGAGACTGGAAATAAATTAAAAAGTTCAACATTTTTTTAATATACCTTTCCCCCCAATAGAATTATAATTTTTCTTTCAGATGGTTTATCCATGACCAACTTAACCATCCTATTGGTCAATAAATGAATATCTAGATTTTCTGAGCTAGAGTATAAAACATGGGTGTGAAACTACTCAAACCCAAAATACTTAACAATTGTAATGTCTGATGTTAAATATATTGCCTTCCTCTTTATTATTCTTTTTAGAAGTTTTCACTTTATAACGTGCTATTCAAAGACTATTTTACTATATCTGTAAAGGAAAGGATGGCTGTGGTGCTCAATCTCTACATTATAATACTGTAATGAAATTAACCCTTATAGGTTCACAGATAATCAATATGAGTTTAGAGAATATAAATAGAAGTAATCTTCTACATTTATTTTTCCTGTCTATCAACTAAATAAAAGACTTAATTTAGATATAGTTTTTTTTCCCCATATGTCATAGCATCGGCCGGGACGCGAACCCACAACCGTCTGCAGCCAACTAAACTTGCTTGCAAGGCGGCTGCGATGACCTCTAGGCTAACAACGCTTGACTAATTTAGATATAGTTGCATACGATATTGGTCAAAGAATTTAAATTGATATCATGTAATACATAAATTTGTGTGTAATATAATGTATCCGTGAAAAAATATTGAAGTATTATAAAAAATTATGCTGCGTTTAAAATACCAATAATTGATTTACTGTCTTAATGAAGTCAGTGGTCAGCGTTGCATAAATTGAACAAAGACTCTCTGGCTAATTAATAGTTCAGGTACAAAAAATATAATAAAAAACTCATATGTGTCATTTTGTTATCTAATAGTTTTTTTAAAATTGCTAAATCAATAGGAAAAATAGAAACCACAGAAATTCAACATTTTAAAATTAGAATATCATCAAAAATTTTGACCTTTGTTACACAAGGAGAAGTCCATCTATTAATAACCAATTTAAATACTTGATGACTCATCTTAATGTTACATTATATATATATATATATATATATATATATATATATATATATTGTAACCTAAATAAAGTTCATTCAAAAAAATATTACCATACCTGAGTAGTCCATAGAATGATCATAAGTAATAATCATAAATTCAAAAATTAAATGATGATCAAAAGATATTATTATATCTGAGTAAAGGCATTGTAACATAAATAAAGTTACTCAAAGAAATAACTAAGTAAAGGTTCCAAATAGAACACTATCAAGAATTATAGCAATGTATTATATGAAATCACGTGAGGTGAGTACACTAGTAATTCAATAAAATATAACTCAGGTATACAGGCAGTAGGTTTTATCCACTTTCATTCCTTGGTTTGATGTTAAGTGCATGTTTAAACAAATACTAAGTGAATATGGTCTAGCAGGGCGCCACTAGATTATCTGAATCTAGACACGGTTATATCCAATAACCTTTCACATGTACCGGGTTTGAATCCCTTCTTGGTACTTTATTTATAATAAAATGGAAGATTTTGCTTTTTGAGCCATATCACTATAAGCACTAATATTTAGGTAAAAGTAAAACATCTTTAAACCAAAGTGGAGTATATTAGACATAAATCATTTCTCAGATCTTAACATAACAAATGTGTTTCAATATTTTTATAAGTTCACTAGCTCAGATTATATATAACTAATTTAGGATGGCAATTCACTCATCCTTGCATGAAATAGATGATGGGATGTGGTTATAATAATACTAAGAGATCACTAAATATTATAAAATCAATATTTATTTATGGCCTTTAAACAGTTAAACAGCTCATTAATTAAAACGTTGATGACGATGATGATGATGATAATAATAACGATAATGACAAGGGTTTCAATTACAGCTCTAGGACTAAGCCTAAACATAAAACTAAATTTTATAAAGAAATTCATAATTATTGCTTAATTTTAGCATATTTACTTATATCTTAAATAACTAATATTCAACCATTGATGATGATGAATAATCACACTTAACAAAGACTACACTTAATGAAATATATACGCCTCGTTTAATAAAACAAACTAATATTTATTACTACATTTCTAACATATACATAAAAATTTCTAGATAAATATGAAAATTGACATGAATAATAATAATAATAATTGATTATATTACAATCCTCAGATTAATTTTAAGTTCTTCCCCCTTTCCCTTCAAATGTATTTTGTGTTAAGTTGGACGTCACATTAACCATGATTTTCACTCCATGAGAAAAGTATTTAAAAAAAAATATTATCTGCTCATTGGCACACATACTTTAAAATCCAACATGTAAATAGAATGTAAAAAAAAAAAAATGTTAATAAAATTGAAAGAGCAAGTTTTTAGAAAAGAGTCTTAAATTATTTTCTCCCCCTCCCTTCCAAGCACTGAAATCTATACTTAACTTGAAACAAAATAATCTAATATTCTAATACTACTCATTATTCCACATTCACTCACAATTATACACATATAAAATATCATTATGTATGTGCGTGTTTTATCCCATAATAACAAAATATTATTAAAAACCAAAATAACAACAATATATCAGTTAAAACTAAAATCATAATACCATAAAAAAAATAAAAAAAAATTGTTTTACATATTAATATTGTAAAATTAATAAACAAATCATTTTATACATTCAAGATCATTTATGAAGCTCAAAGTTATTATTAGTAAGACATTCTTGTTTTAATCGATCTGAATAGTCTTTAAAAGTTCTTTAAATAAAAATATACCACTTTATTGCTAAAATGTTTATTAAGACTGATATCATAAAGAAAATAGATATAAAAAGTCATATTACCGATCTTTTGTTTGTTGCGAATTTCCAAGGGTTCAAACTTGTCTATATTTCTGCAGCTACTAGGTGGGAACAATCTCTTTCTTGAGGTGTATAGCTATTTAATGATGATGACTCTATTGAGGTTATTTGCTTTAGTGGACAATTTGGAAATCATTATATTAAATTTTCTTCTCTTCCTGTCAAGCATGTGGATGAAATACAGCAGTTATTTTCACATTTATAAATTTTCTTGAGTTTAAAATCAGTTGTTGGAACAATTAATTGGACTTGATGATTAATATTTATCAGTAGATTAATTCATCTTCTTTGAATGCAGGTGAATGCTTTCTTCCTTCTATTAAAAACATCTTATTTCTCTGGTCAGTTGAAAGGTGTAGAATATTATTTTAGACACATCTTTTCTTTCCTATGTGATGTGCAGCTTCCTCCAGATGGTCCGGAACCCGATGGGACACACATATAATTTTTCTAGCAAGCCATTTCTTATATTTTCAACGTTCAATATTATAGTTTAATAATCTGAATCAATCACAATAATAATCTTAATAATAATTCAAAACAGCTTTTTATATCCAATTTTTAGCTACCTTAACCAATCAGAGATAGCATCACTTGCTATTTTTGGACAAATTTGTTTTAATTAGATCTCTAATTTATTTTCAACCAAAGTATTTTTCAACTGAAAAGTTTAATCCTTTTTCCAGACACTTTTGTTTAAAAAAAAAAATAGACTCAATTCTTATTTCCTTTCTTTTGTTTTTTCTTTCTTTTTAACATCCAGGTAACACTTCAAATCTTTGAGCTTCCTTCTTTAGATCTTGATAAGAAAATTTCAAAAATTATAGCTCCAAAGTGACAATCATTTACAAAAAATTTACTACAAAGATCGATATCTGATTAAACAGATTTCCTCTTTTAACAAAAAAAAATTGTACAAAAAAAATAATTTAACAGATTTAATACTTCCTTTTCTTTCAATATTTAGGAAATGTAAAATTTTGTATGTAATGTACACACATCCTGCATTCTTTCAAATCATTCATAAACTAACCTTAAATACTATAATTGCTAGCTTAGTAATTATAACCCAATTATTTAATTAAATCTGTAACTTTTAAATCCCACTTATAATTAAAGAAAAGCAAAATAAAAGTATAGAATAAAATATTAGAATTGATCAAGCATAGGTTAGTTTTAAAGAAAGTTAAAATGTTTAATATTTGAAATATAAAACAATTAAATAATTTACACATACATTGCCTATATGTATGCATTATAACTTTGCTTTTTAAAGAAAAATTAAATATTAAATAGTTTAAATGTGTGTATTACCTTTCTATCAACACACAAACAAATAAAGCATATAATTGTTGTCCCACTCTCTTTCTGTTTAAAGCTTTTGAACTGGACCTTGTAGGGTTTGAACTTGGATGCCCTACAGCTTCTTTTATGATTATATAAAATTGTGATGATGATTTTTGGTTTACCTTTTCTACATGCACATTACTATAAATTTGGCTAGTGACCAAATTGTAATGGCACAACTTTCTCCCCCTTCGGATAAAATCATCAGCACTTTTGTTTTAACTATATTTAAAAAAAATCCTAACTAATAAATACACTAATAATAATAAACACTTATAATATATATAAAAAAAAAATTAACTACTGCTAAATATATTTTTCATTAAAAAAAAAAAAAAAAACCTAAAATAATTTATTTGGAGATCTTTGCCAGGCTATTCTGCTGAAGTATAAGGGATCAAACTCCTAGCATTATAGGTCCCCTTATTCCCATCAAGAGCAGCAAGCATAAAGGCATTCTCTCCTATCTTTTTAGTGATTTTGAATGGTCCTTCATACAAATGCAGAAACTTTTTAAATTTGTTTCTTTGGGGGTTGCTAACATGAGGGGTGCGTACCAGCACAAGATCATTGATCTTAAATGGATGTGGTTTAGTTCTGGATTGCTTTACCCTTTTTTGACCCATGAGTTTAAGTTGGACTCGAGCCTTATTAAGGTCATCATCATTATTTATTTCCTCAAGGGTGATAGGCAAAGGGATTTTAATAAGCAAAGGTTCCTGTTTTCCGTGATGCAACCTAACAGGGGGGAATCCTGTTGATTCATTACAAGTGATATTAATGAGATTTACCAATTCAGGAAGTTTATTCACCCACTGTCTATGATCATCTGGAATGTAGACTCTATAAAGTCTGCTAAGCTCGCGCATAATGCGCTCGCAGGGGTTAGACTGCGGATTTCGTATAGAGCTCATAACATGTTTGATGTTCTGAGTTTGAACCCATTTCTTCCAGGTCTTTGATACAAAGGCAGTGGCATGATCTGTCAAAATCACATCAGGTTTATCCCCGGCTTGCAACTGGTGTTTGGTGAGGCACCTGATAACACCCTTAGCATCAGTTCGTGGCACGGCAAATGCAGATACATATTTAGAAAATACATCATATGCCACTAAAATGAACTTTTGTCGGTTATAGGCCGGAAGTGGTCCATAAAAATCAAGTGCCAACAATTGGTTAGGCCGATCTGGGATTATGGGTTGTAAAATACCAACGAATGACCTAGCATGATACTTAGTCTTGGCACAAACTGTACATTGTTTAATGACATTGCTGACACTTCTATACATCTGATTCCAATAGAAATAATTCTTTAACACATAATAAATCTTTGGGGTGCCATAATGGCCATATTTGCAATGAGCATATTTTACTAATTTATTAATGAGGATTTTAGGAATCACGATCCTCCAAGGGTTACCATGATTAACCTTAACCTTATACATGAGAAGATCTCGGTTGAATTTATACTGGGTAAAAACTTTCTTGAGTGATTTCTTGGAGCTGTGGCGGTTTAGGGGATGATTCAGGATGGTGATGATTCTGCCCAATTTTAGGTCTTGTTTTTGAATCCCAGCCAAATTATGGTAATCTTTTAAGATATCTCTCTCTAATTCAACATTAATATTATTAATCAAGATATTCTCTGTACCGGGATGTTGGGGCACAAGACAGACAGGGTGACGACTAAGAACATCCGCAGGGATATTCTTAATACCCTCAACATAGACGATGCTGTAATTAAACTGTTGTAGGTATAGACTCCACCTAATTAATCTTTCATTATTTAAATAGCTTTTACTTAGAAATTCTAAGCTCCTATGGTCTGACAAAACAATGACCTCAGAGCCAAGCAAAAACTGGCGTAGCTTCTGAAAGGCCCATACCACTGCTAGGGCTTCTTTCTCTGTTATGGAGTAGTTCAGCTCTGCCCCTCTCAAATGTCTACTTAAAAAGTATAAGACCTGAGGTCTTTGATCTTCATCAAGCTGATATAAAACTACTCCCAGACCATAGTGGCTACTGTCTGTCTGTACAAAAAACTTTTTACCAAAATCAGGGTAAGACAAAATAATGTGGTTCAAAAAGGTTTGTTTTATGGTATTGAACTCTCTGGTATGCTCAGTGGTCCACCTCCACCTTTCTGATTTCTTCAATAACACAGACAAATACTGGGTATCCTCGGCAAAGTCCCTATAAAACTTATGATAATAGTTACATAAACCGAGGAAGGACCGCAGTTGCTTTTTGGTTTTTGGCATTGAGAAGTCCTGAATAGCAGCAATCTTTTCGGGATGGGGTTTGATACCCTGTTCGCTGATTACATGTCCCAGAAAAGTAATTTCTTTTGCAGCTATAGTACATTTCTCCAGGTTTATCTTGACATTATGGGCTAAACACTCTTCAAAGAATATCTGTAAGTGTTCTAGATGCTCTGTAAGACTGCTGGAAGCAATAACTATGTCGTCCACATACATGATGATCTTTTCTTTCAATTGTTTTGAAAAGATCATATCCAAACATCTGATCAAACCAGCACCACTGTTAATGAGACCAAAGGGCATTCTTGTAAAAACATAAGTTTGACCTCGAAAGCGAAAGGCTGTATATTTTTGGTCTTCAGGGTGTAGTGGTATCTGCCAATAACTGGCTGTCAGATCAAAAGATGAGAAAATTGACTTTTGTTTGAATTTAATTAGCAGCTCATGTACAGGTGGAGGAATATCGCGTTCAGGAATGGTTATCTGGTTCAGCATCCGAGCATCCAGACATACTCTTACTGTACCATCTTTCTTTCTGATAATTACCAAAGGATTGACATAAGCAGAGGAACACTTCCGAATAATTTTCCATTCCAACATTTGGTCTATCTGTTTTTGTACCTCGGCCTGATATTGATAAGGAACTGGATACATTCTCTGTTGAAAAGGTTCATTATCCTTTAACTTAATTCGATGAGTATATCCACTGATGATGCCTGGAACAGTGGAAAACAGGCTGTTATAATTGCACATCAGTTGGTATAAATTTTCTCCTATAGTCAGATTGGCAAGAAAAACATGATTAATTTTAGTTTTAATACCAACATCAATTAGTGTGCTTCGAATACATAGCAATTGACCAGAGAGTTTCGGTAACTCCCATTCAAAAGGCAACTGTTCTTGTTGACATAAAAATAGCCCATTCTCATAATCTAATTTACATTTATTTCTGATCATGAAGTCTGAACCTATAATGACATCATGAACCAATTCAGGCATAATCAAGAAGACATGACCAAACTCAGACTGGTTAAGCCTAAAATTAATCCAAACCTGCTTGTTGGACAGCCTGGTTCTCTTCCCATTAGCCAGAGTCACTTGTATCTGTTTAATGGGCAAGGAGGGTATACAACTATTTACACGAAGCATCTTTTGATACGCTTTTTCTGAGATGATGGAGGCTTGACTACCAGAGTCAATTAAGGCATTTATACTAATCCCCTCCATCAATAATTTAAGAACAGGACAGTTATATTGGATAGGTGGTTCACCTAGTTCAAATGGCTCTAGGTAATCCACATCCAGATCAAGGGTATTTAATAACCACATCTCATTGTCCCTCTTACTGTTAGCATATGGCCCCAGCACTGAGGAACTATTATACCAGGACCGTTCTAGTTTAGCGATGGAGTCTTACTTTGGGCTTTTCCCCCTGGTCTTTTTAGCACTGTGGTGATTCCACTTGTAGAGGGTTGCTCGTCTCTAGGAATTACTTTCTTCCCAACGTTACCCCTAAAATTTCCCCAGGATTGATTAGGAGGCCTAGCCCTATAATTGTTTCTATACCCATATCTACTAAAATTCTGATCATTTGTTTGATCACCTAGATTCAGACTAGAGACATTATAATTATACCTGTCCTTGGTGCTCTTGGGCCTAGTCTCTGAATCTAGCTCTGAAATTTCTAAAGCATCCAGGATTTCTGATGCTTCCTCTATACTGTGGCAATCAGCAGCAATTAGCATTTGTTCAATGCTTCGGGGAAGATTGTGTCGGAGTATTCTCAGGATTTGGTGCTCTGAGAGGGGAAATGCAGTCAGACTTTTTAACTTAACCGCCTGCCCTCTGAAAAATTGTGTATAGCTACCCTTGGTACCCCCATACTTTTCCTGTGTAATCTGGTAGCGCACCTGGTCCTGCCTATCTTCACTCCAAAAACAGGCTAAGATAACACAACGAAAATCCCCAAAGGTAGTGGGCTTATCAAATAGGGACCGCCACCATTCCTTAGCATAGGCATAAAGATGGTTACATGCAATGGCCAACTTTTCCTGTTCACTCAGCCTACACACAGAAAAGAGTTCTTCCAAGGTATACAGATACTCTAAGGGGTTCTCCCTGCTCTCCCCACTAAAGGCCTTAATTTTAATTAAATTTGAGGTCATTGACCCTCCTACTCTATATTCATCTTTACTGGTATGGTCAGCCCTATCTACTAATTTTTTAACTTGTGGATTTTTACCTAAAGTAGGCATCCTTTTCTCTGACTGACTCTGTTCTGAGCTATCCCTACAGTCATCTGGACTGGTGCTACCATCGCTCTGCCCTGAATTTAGGTTTGACTGATCCTGCAGCCCTACATTAATACGATCTTTTAATTCCCCTATTTTCTGGTAGATATCAACCATCTTGGGGTTTATGTATTCCACAACATAGGCCTTCTGGTTCTCCTCAACCTTTCCCAACATAACACCCAATTCATGTTGATTCATTCTGGGTCCCTCTTCTAAAGAACTTGACTTGTCCCTTTTTACTATCTCCTTCCTAAAGCTATCCATTTGTTTCCCCAATTCTTTCCTAAGATTTTGGTCAATTTGTACACACTCATTGGCCATGCTTCCCTTAACTTCTCGTATTTCCTTTTCTAAGCCACTAAACTTATTTTTCATAGTGAGGGTTTGATCTATACAGCCCAAAGTGGCTTCCTTATACGAGTCCACTTTGGCTACCACCTCCTCTAATCTAATATGAATTCCTGCAGAAGTTATTTCGGCATTCTTTTCTATGCATTCTGATATGGATTGGGAGACCAAACCATGGACCTCATTCCTAACTAATTCAATTTCTCTCTTATTTTCTTCGATAGACTGCTCCACTTGAGCCTTTAATGACTGTAGTCCCTGACAGCCCTCCTGTTTGGTGACTTCCATAGATCTACACACTCCTTCTATCCTCTCCTCTAAGGATGCAAATCTATTTTTACACTCTATATTGGACCCTTCTATCCTAGTTTCCAAAGCTATGATCATTTGGTTGTTATTGTCAATAGAGTTCTCCAGATTTACCCTTAAACCTTCTATACTTTTCTCCATAGATTGACTTATCTTTTGTTCTAGATTTTCCATCCTTTGCTTACTATCTTCTCTTAGACTTTCTATACTTATTATACTGTGCTTACTATCTTCTCTTAGACTTTCTATATTTTTCTCTATCTTTTGTTCTAGATTTACCATCCCTTGCTTATTATCTTCTCTTAGACTTTTGAACATCTGCATTATCATGTCCATGTCTGATGGTGCCATCTTTGTTATCTGAGCCTGGCTCACTTCTGACTCCTCATCTACTTCCACACTTGAGGCCGTATTACTGCTACTAACATTAAAGGCATCTTCCTCTACTTCCTCTCTTTCCTTTTGTGTTTTTAAGAAAACCTCCCCATCCTCTTCTTCAGTATGAAAACGATCACTGATTCCTGGTATTGGGGCACCTTCCTCTTCCATAACCTCTTCCATACTATAATTTAGTTCACTCATGTTATAAAACTATGTATATCCCATCTGTACTTCCCTGACCATCAGAAATCCACACATCTTCTCCCTGTCTGACACCTATTCTGACCAACTGACTGATTTGATTTTCACCTTATTATGCATTACAAATACAACAAAAAAAATTGTTAATATCCTTATTTAATGAACTACACAACAATAATCTATATAGTGCATGTCTGTCTGTAATAGCCCAAATTATACATTCATCCATTCTCCCAGAAATCCGACAGATATTGACAGTCCACAGAATGACTAGCAGTTCACAATCTTGAGATAAATAAAAGAATTCAGTCACAGCACTATAATCACACAATGCATCACGAGCACTCAGAAGATCATCCCAATTTGATCACTATTAACTACCACAACCCTTGATTAAATGAAGCAAACTCTGTTGCAATAAAAGATGTATTAAGTCTTAGGGGCTAAAATAGATAAACTATGCCTTGCTCTCTCTCTTGGAGTCTTATGTGGCAAGTATCAAGGAATGCCCTGCTTATTATAGACTACAAAAACGAAACCTTGCTCTCTCTCTTGGAGACTTATAGGCTGATATCATGGCAGGACTACTGTTAACTGCTTCATGATCAAATAAGAATAACATATAACTTGATTGGAAAACTATGCCGTGCTCTCTCTCTTGGAGACTTATAGGCTGGTATCATGGCAGGTCTGCTGTTAACTGCTTCATGATAAAATAAAGATAACATATAAATTGGGTTGGAGCAGTGAATGGGTTTGATCATTCATAAGTTACACGAAATACATAGCATTCTCAAGGCAATGACAAAACTCCTCACTCATCATCAAAACTGCAATCTAACCAACCAAACTCCAACGATCAACCATCCAATCAAACCTCTAAAATCATAGACTTTTTACAAAATGAACTCCCCAAACACACATGAGACTACTATTCCATAATTCATCACTATTACTATGCCTATCCTATCTGGCAATAAATCATTTTAATGTTCCACAAAAAAAATCTATTATTTATTTCACCTTTGTCTTAAGTTGTGATATTCATCTCTATTTTCAAAATTGATAAAAAAAAAACTAAGCTGTTTTATGGCTGTACCCATTTTATCATCATCAATGAAAAATTAAATCATATTAAACATCATCATCTAAAATAAGACTGTTTGGCCAAGAAAATTTTGTAAGACAAAAAAAATTTTTACTGAAAAAAAAATTTTACTAAAAAAAATTTCTCTATTTTTAACCACACATCTCCCATCACTCTATAGACTCTCTTTTTCAGGTATATGGTAAAATATCAGGCCCCAGTTGGGTGTCCATTGTAACCTAAATAAATGAATTCAAAATGATATTACTATACCTGAAGATAAAGGAGTCCTTCAAAATTAAAGATGATCAAAATATATTATATCTGAGTAAATGAATAAGTAAAGTTATTAACAAATTATTAATCAAATAAGAATTATAGAAATCATGTATATGAAATCACGTGAGGTGAGTACACTAGTAATTCAATAAAATATAACTCAGGTATACAGGCAGTAGGTTTTATCCACTTTCATTCCTTGGTTTGATGTTAAGTGCATGTTTAAACAAATACTAAGTGAATATGGTCTAGCAGGGCGCCACTAGATTATCTGAATCTAGACATGGTTATATCCAATAACCTTTCACATGTACCGGGTTTGAATCCCTTCTTGGTACTTTATTTATAATAAAATGGAAGATTTTGCTTTTTGAGCCATATCACTATAAGCACTAATATTTAGGTAAAAGTAAAACATCTTTAAACCAAAGTGGAGTATATTAGACATAAATCATTTCTCAGATCTTAACATAACAAATGTGTTTCAATATTTTTATAAGTTCACTAGCTCAGATTATATATAACTAATTTAGGATGGCAATTCACTCATCCTTGCATGAAATAGATGATGGGATGTGGTTATAATAATACTAAGAGATCACTAAATATTATAAAATCAATATTTATTTATGGCCTTTAAACAGTTAAACAGCTCATTAATTAAAACGTTGATGACGATGATGATGATGATGATAATAATAACGATAATGACAAGGGTTTCAACTACAGCTCTAGGACTAAGCCTAAACATAAAACTAAATTTTATAAAGAAATTCATAATTATTGCTTAATTTTAGCATACTTACTTATATCTTAAATAACTAATATTCAACCATTGATGATGTAATAATCACACTTAACCAAGACTACACTTAATGAAATATATACGCCTCGTTTAATAAACAACTATATTTTTATAATCACACTTAACAAACTACAATTAATGAAATATATACGCCTCGTTTAATAAAACAAACTAATATTTATTACTACATTTCTAACATATACATAAAAATTTCTAGATAAATATGAAAATTGACATGAATAATAATAATAATTGATTATATAACAATCCTCAGATTAATTTTAAGTTCTTCCCCCTTTCCCTTCAAATGTATTTTGTATTAAGTTGGACGTCACATTAACCATGATTTTCACTCCATGAGAAAAGTATTTAAAAAAAATTATTATCTGCTCATTGGCACACATACTTTAAAATCCAACATGTAAATAGAATGTAAAAAAAAAAAATGTTAATAAAATTGAAAGAGCAAGTTTTTAGAAAAGAGTCTTAAATTATTTTCTCCCCCTCCCTTCCAAGCACTGAAATCTATACTTAACTTGAAACAAAATAATCTAATATTCTAATACTACTCATTATTCCACATTCACTCACAATTATACACATATAAAATATCATTATGTATGTGCGTGTTTTATCCCATAATAACAAAATATTATTAAAAACCAAAATAATAATAATATATCAGTTAAAACTAAAATCATAACACCATAAAAAAAATAAAAAAAATTGTTTTACATATTAATATTGTAAAATTAATAAACAAATCATTTTATACATTCAAGATCATTTATGAAGCTCAAAGTTATTATTAGTAAGACATTCTTGTTTTAATCGATCTGAATAGTCTTTAAAAGTTCTTTAAATAAAAATATACCACTTTATTGCTAAAATGTTTATTAAGACTGATATCATAAAGAAAATAGATATAAAAAGTCATATTACCGATCTTTTGTTTGTTGCGAATTTCAAGGGTTCAAACTTGTCTATATTTCTGCAGCTACTAGGTGGGAACAATCTCT